>JTDE01001330.1:10874-24245 GCA_014338405.1 Paragonimus skrjabini miyazakii | reverse complement strand
GCCACTTACGGTGATGGTTTATAGCGCAGGCGTCCTTTGGCTTCGGTCACTGTGACAGGGTAATCCGTTTCGGATGCCGCCAACCGTATATCTTAAAGGGATACACATAACGATGACCAGAAAACCGGGTAAAGTAACCTTGTCCTACAGCTGGATAAATAATCTCTTAGGTAAGACACTTTTTTTAATTCGTGTACAGTTTTGTTGAAGTTTCAACACAAACATCATGAAGCCAAACTTTCAGTTACAACTATTCACTCTATACCACATTACAAATAAATTTGACGAATGACACAGATAATACTGTGTTGGACGATATATGTCATGACAGATTTCGATACACACGTTTAAATGCTTAAATTAAGCTGCCATATTTTAAATGTTTCAACAGTTTCGTCGTAATCTTTCGAAAACACGCAGCTTGATACGTCATGATGTGAATTATACAATATAAGGTTCCTGATTTCCTTTTCAGGTTTTTTGCAAGAAGAGACCAGACTACACTGTATGGCATGGATTCTATCGACTACGGTACAAAGCCAAAGAAGTAACCCAGAAATTTTTCATTTGAGATGAGATCAAAACGTATTGTAGATGTACTGTGACTGCTAGCTAATTAGTCACCTGATGACCTCACCACCTGCATAGTTCGAAACTCCAGTACACTCATAAAAATCTTGTGTCCAACTGTTGCATACAACTGGTTCTTAACCCGCCATTTCGCTTAATTTGCAATTCATCACTTTTTGATGTAAACACTAGTCATCTGAGTAAATAAAACGAGTGTCAACTCTTTGGCTAATGTGGTCGGTGTAGTATTGATTCATGTTGACTGCTTGTTGGAACAGGCACAATTTCAGACCAGTCAACAAAACTAAGTATATCCGCCGACAATCGTGCGAGATGGCAGTCAAACGGTGAGTTGCGTCGATTGACGCGATCAAGCACGACGATCACGTCCACGCGACCAATTTGCACTCGACAAACGATCAACTAACCGAAAAATACTATTGGATAGAAAATCAACAGTATAGACACAAGACAAATGGTACATCATCTGATGAGATGAAGCAAGCCATCAACCAATGGAGATAGATGACCGAAATGTTCCGCAGATTGGAATGTTCATTATAAACATAACTCTGATTTCATGGAAGACCACACAGCATGAAATCAGAGAAAAAGAAGCAGCCAGCAAACATGATGGAACTCAGTATTTGGTAAACATCGATTCTATTTCCAGAGCAATTGGACATAAGTGAAAATGCATTATCCAAACTCTGGAAGATGTGGTAAGCCAAATGGCACGATTCAGACTTATTGATTCAACTGGAGAGCCTCTAGAGACCATACTTGTTTATTGCTGATTATATTCGAATTCCGACTGTTACTTGCACTATTTTTGTTTCTGTTTCGAACTATCGAAAAGATACGCTGGTTCGTCCCCGATGTATTGGTAGGCTTGACAAAAACTGAACTCTCTTCCCGGTAATAATTAACACGGAAAATCTCCGTCCCGAAAATACCGCGACTGTCCGCGTATTTGCTCCCAATACAAGCCACAAGACGCGTGCAAAAAACAGCCTTTTTCCGCCCCAAAATGTGTGTGACAAAACGAGAAATACAAGGTATTTATTTGGTGCCTAGTGACCTAAAAACAGTCTCGAATCAGAAGACAGAAGGACAGTAACCGAACAAAATAGTTAGGGTCATTAAGTCACCAATGAACATAGTGGAATAAAGGTCGGACAGGTAAAATATCCAAGGTTACCTTTCGACCGTTCTGGTCAGTTCCGCTAATCCTGATTGGATCAGTTGTTCTTCTCGAGAACGGAGGTAGTTTTGGACGGAAAAAAATGGACTCCCTAACAGTATTGAACTTTTGTATGTGCTTAAACGTTTGCTTGAACGAACGGGGATACCGACTTATACCTGTGCACTCGAAAGTATGCCTCACGTCGCACGCTCGCCTACCGTTCTGCTGTATTATCGTTTCGTTTTACTATTCGCTCGTACTCACATCGACTTCGTGTGTCAACGATATACTCCTTGTTTACTCATTGCGTTATTCTCAACCGGTTGTCTTGGTTTCACTTGATCCTACAAACTGGTAAGCCCGTTCAAATCGTGTAGCATAGTGTAGGTTCAAGTTAAGTGAACCTTCTTTCTTTCTCCCTTTCTCTCGTCATATTACGTTTCAAATGCGTACAGTGTGTATCTTTTTAAATTATATATCCCGAATGAATTCGCTCAAATGCTATGGACCTTAAGGAGGTTAAGTGGGAGTTTTCGTCTTCCGTATCAATGATCATGTTGGCAGTTCCTACTTTTGGGGAATTTGATACAGACTTGTGGTTCACCGAGCTGGAAATCGAGTTTAGTAACCGGCTTATAACAAACGATTCGAACAAGTTCTTTCAACTTATACCACGCCTTTCCTGCGATATTCTGGACCTTGTTAGCGATATCTTACTAGGCTTAGCAGCTGATCGTCATGAGTCTGCTAAACGAACAATTATTAGGAAAACACAGCCGTCAGAGAAAATGACCTGGAACAACTGTTCTATCGGTTACCGTTGGGTGGCGAGAAGCCATCAGTTCTTCATTGAGGAGTGCGGCATGCAGTAGGTAAATCCAAGTTACCAGAATATCTCTTGCAAGAGTTGTGGATGCAACGATTAGCTGAGTACACACAAGGACTGTTATCACGTCCGTTAGATGACCCAGCGGCTTCGGCCGATGCAATACACGAACGTTTTCGAGGCACGGCGCCTTCGCACACCAACAGTCCTGCTGATAGTTTGCTGGCCACGAAAGACACCGAAATAGCAGTCCTGAGCAAGACACTTGAACGCCGTGAACACAACCCACGACGTACTTCAGTTGCAACGCGAACTAGTGGATCTTCGTGCTAGCGTTCAGCGTACTAGGCCACCGTCCAGAATTCCTCCGATGCATGCTCGACCACCGCCTAGACTAAGGAGTAGCCATCTATTTTGGTACCATGAGGCATACGATGAAAACGTTAGAAGATGCAGATCGCCATGTAACCGTCTTGGTAACGAAAGTTTAAACTAGCAGGCCAGCGAGTTACAGCGACGACAGACACAAGTCAGTCAAACAACAGTCGCTTTTTCTTTCCATAGGATTTGACCTCCAAAATGAACTTCTTAATCGGTACACGACCAAATATTAGTGTGATTCCGCATTCGGTAACGGATTCGCGATAAGATTCCGGTAGTACACTCCTAGCTGCAAACGGTATGCCCATTAGAACCTTCAGCCGTCGACTGATGAGCCTTTGGTCTTCGACGTGACTTTAGTTGGGTTTTCCTTGTAGTTGATATTCCTTCCCCTAATAATGGTATCGACTTCCCCCGACATTTCGATTTACTGGTCGACGCATGTCGATCGCGTCTAACTGATACCTCGTCGGTACTCGGTGTTCGGTGCAAACCGTCACACGCGGCTGTGATCAGTTCATTGCTATCCGACTTCGTAGTTTGTGAACATTATGGGAAGCTCTTATCTGAATTCACTCAACTGATCTGACCCGCTAACGAACTATCGGCCGTGACAACGGATGACACGCATCACACTGTCACAAGAGGGCCGCCAGTTCGAAGTCGCTCACGTCGCTTGGCTCTCGATAAGTTAAAAATTTCCCGAGCCGAAGTTCAGCATATGTTTTAACTCGACCTTATCCGTCCGTCTAATAGTCCACAGGCTCCGACGTTGCACATGGTATCTAGAAAGACTGATAACGACTGCCACCCACGTAGCGACTATTAGGCATTAAACAGGGCAACCACTCCTGGTAGGTAACCAATCTCTTCACATTCAAGACTTGACGACAAATCTAATGGGAAGGCAAACAATCACCAACATCGACCTAGTGCACGCTTATAGCCAGATTCCTGTAGACCCCAAAGACATCTCAAAGACCTTTCAGTCATAATACCGTTTGAACTTTCGAGTTTTTACGCATGCCGTTTGGTACTAGCAACACTGCTCGGACTTTCCAACGTTTTATGTACGACGTGTGTCGTGGAGTGAACGGTGTTTATCCGTACTTGGATGATACCATGGTCGCTAGCTCATCATAGGAAGAACATTGCGCACACTTACGTTCGTTGTTCGCCCATTTGTCGCATCACGGGGTGACCAAACACCTAACCGAGTGCTCGGTTGGGATGTCTCACGTAACTTTCCTAGGTCATAGTGTAGCGAAAAGGCGTCCAATAAAACACAATCTTTATTGTTCAATACGCTAGTTACCATTCCACGCACGCGCTCGCGTTTATTAATCGGAATTCCAGTCCACAACACACACACCCGGTTTCCCGCTCACATGTCTTGTGCATTTCTGCCTGGTTTATGTATGTGATCGGCGCCTTCTATCGATAGAGTTTTCCACCTGCCATTCTTCGTCCACTGGTCCGAATTCGTTGAGCTATGGCTCGTCCAGTTGCTCGTGTTGTCCGCCATCTATCCATTTTGGACTTTGACCGTATTCCACGACCGTGCCGAGATATTCCTCTGAGTGTTGGAATAATCGTGCCTCCGATCTTGTCGTCCCTCATAGTTTGCCTGCCATGTCCGATCCAGTCGGGCGATGACTCATCCGATCGCTGTGAGCTTTTGGACGTACCTCCCCCCTGCGTTGAGGTATTCCGTCGAGTGTTGGAATACTCGCACCTCCGGCCTGATAATCCACCACAATATTATATCCACGAGCGGGATTTAAGATCTGCCCGAAAAAATGCAGGCAATGGTGGGCTACCCGGAGCCTACATCGTTCAAACAACTTTGCCGTTCTGATGACCAACTCTGCAGAAAACATAGAGTAAACAAGGTATTGTTCAGCTAACCAATGACGTTCGCACAATGTTAATCGCACTAGCCGTGAAGTTCACACGTGTTAGAACGTACGAAGGTGGTCATGTGTTCTGTAAACGAGCTGCAATCTTACATTGTTTAAAGACACTTGAGTGTATTAGGTATAGATCGTTGAAAAAAGAGAATGGATTGCTACCAGTTTGAAGGGTAAGTTTAAACGAAGTATAGACTGGGAAGCAGCTTGTAAACCGTGAATTGGTGTGGATGTGGTGCATAGGAATCTAGGAAGAAAGGTATACAGTACCATATATATATATATATATATATATATATATGACACTGTATACCTTTCTTCCCAGAGTTGGTCAGGAGAATAGGATGGAAGATCATGGAAAGGTAAATTTGTTTTATTTTGATTGGACCGTCTTATTATAGGATATTTTAAGGCAGAAAAGTGGCTTTAATCCATGATGGTGCAGTGATCATTCTTTCGACTACACTGTGGAAACTGTTTGACACATAGTGAGGCGAGTGAGAGATTGGGACAGAGGCTACACAACCCTCTGCCGGCTGCTGGGTTGCGAGGATCAGCGACCACAAATCGATCAGACAGACGTACTGATCAACCGGATTCAGGTTTACACGAACTTGTTTCAGGCAGTTTGAGCTGACCATTCGAACTAAACTTCACCAATGGTTATGCCATGCTGAAACGACCGATCGACAACCTGTTGCATAATGCGTCCAGGTCCATCGTAAAATATCTGCACGAACGACCCAAAACATGGTGATTATGTTTGTCGTGGAGATTCGCGGGGTTTTTCACAGTGGACAAATGCATGCAAAGAAACGGTCTATGTTAAAACGCCCCGCTCGGGTCGGGAGAACACGAATTGGTGAGCTACCAAGTACAGAGTCTATTGATTGGTTCGATGGTCCAGGCATATAAGAGAAGAATAACCAAAGGCAAACGATCAATACCCAACTGACGAATCCGTAAGCACTTGTACATGTGATTAGTTAGTTTGATGCGTGATTTATTTGGCATTAGTTAGGACGCGTCATTGCATGGGCGTGTAAGCACAAGACTGACTGTCCCATTCCGACCCAACAGTCAAGTAACAGTAGGATAATTGGTTGGCTAATTTTGCAGTCGTGGTAGTTGATCAATCGACCTGGATGTAGTACGCTACGATGCGAACACACTGAGCTCTAAGGGGAAGTGCGATTTCCGTGGATGCATGTTATTCAACCTGAGAGTCCTGATCCGTAATTACGGTAGGTTGTATGCCGAAACATAAAACCCATCCGTTCACGGATGTGAACGCGATAGTTTGCGTGATGGTGTCATAAGGGGGAAACTTTGCTGGTCGCTAAGAGACCCTGCTCATACATATGAGGAGGTATGGATAATCTTTCCATGCTGGCAATAGTCCGACGACATCGATATGCACGTCTTCCAGAAGCGCAGTCGGAGACGGACGTGATCAAGTCAGAGTGACTGTATGACGATGAATCTTAGACTGTTGACGAACCGAGCAGCAATGCATACAATCGCCGGTATCCTCATTCATGTCGAATCAAATGAAACGCTGAAAAGCAAGATTCCTGAATGATTCGACGCTTAGATTTGACATATTGTGGAAGATATCGAAAACAGTTTTACACATTGCCTCTTAAACGCTTGGCCGCGGTGATCCTGAAGAAAAACACCCATTGAAGTAATGTTCCTTGTTATTTTCTGGGTGTTCATAAAGACTTAGTAGTTGTGCACGTCAGGCCCGCTGGCCTGAAGTGTACCCGTATGCATAATGTCGGCGTAGCTGTCGAACGCGATGTTTACCAGTTGAACTCTCGATAGAGCGTCGGCAACTGCAGTTCGTTCTCATTCGAAGTGTCCGAATATCTAAATACACGCTGTGAACGCACATTTTGTTCACCGGTTGGCACGTGAATTGTTTCAGAATGGCAATTACGTCCTAGTTCTCGCGTTGTCACAAAAAAGAAACTGTGTTGTAGCACGGAGACGTCACTTGCAGGTGATCCGTAAACCATTTGTATACAATGGAATTAATGGGAAAATTATGACGATAACATTAATGCTGTGGTTGGGCGCGAAATGCGATCTGCACCTCAACAGTAGTGCATTTCGTTCTTGAAGGCCGCAGCTCAGTGGAATGGGTCCTACGGGTAACGAACACCCACTGTGCCCACTTACCGTCCTCATTGGGTCGACCATCCGCTCTTCTCTTACACCCTAGCTGAGACCACAGGAGGGGGGAAAGTGGGTGGACTCTACATCACTGCCTTCGTCTACATATTCGCGCCCGCACGAATACATCGGTCCTACGGCCTTTTTCCACGTCCAAACGCACACGGGCGTTGTCACTGTTTGCGCACTCAGCCAATCGAAATGCTGTAACTGAAAGCGATCCGATGCGATCGAGGTACAGACATGCATGTTGTGCTTGGACCTGGATCAGAACAACAGAAACGACATGCACAAGCTTAAGCATACGTCCACGTGACCGTTTAGACAAACGCTGCTGAGCCAATTTCGTGTAACAGATGTCGATTAAGATTCGAAGTATGAATTTCACATTTTTCACTGACTATCTGTGAAATACTTGAAACACTGCATTTCCTTCAACAGCTACATCGGGGCAGAAGAAAAAACACATGTTGCGGATAAGTTACCATTTCCTTTAGTTTCAGCAGTCACAAACGTATAGATTATGCACGACAGACAAGTAGAGACAGACAGAGTAAGGACAAGCATACATTCAGACCAAGCACTGTCATCAACACCACGACGGCCCCACTGGATGCTTCAACCACTTTTGTGCACACAACATCGGCTTGCGAGTTCTGGTCAACATAGCTTCGCTAAACGTCAGTAGCTTCGGGTTCTGATTGTGCAACATTACGTGGACTAAGCTAAGTGAGTCAAATTGGCGAATTGTTGTCATGATGCATCGAACAGTCGATTATGCGAGATTTCGAACATTGAATTCACCGGTTTGGGATTGCTGTTTCATCAGTTGTTTTGACCACTTTGGGATGGGAGCAAGCCGAATCCTAAAATATCGCAAAATATATCTTCTTTCTACTCCGATGAAGATGCGACGAAGCAACATCGTTATATGTGTGCTGGACATTCCTGCTATCACGGACAAGGGTTATACTGCAACGGCCAAATAAGTTGGAAACTGAGCTTCGTCTGTTAAAGGTCGACCTTTCAAGTTCAACCAATCAATTAATGGACTGGCATCCCGGTTACTTCGTTGTGTCTGCCTGATCTCACATATATGTATTCCCATCAAGTCCTTCTCAGAGCCCTAGCACGTCATCTGCGCACCCTTTGGCCACATTCGATTGGATCGGCACGTAGATGGGCGGCCGATGCATCGCTAGGGTGTGGGGGATGTCTGTTTTCAGTGATTGCCCAATAAGTTTTCCCGACCAAACAACCAATCACAACAGCCAGCGATGTTATACTTACGAATGTGATCGGTCATGTACGAACTACGATGCACAGTGTACGAAACGTGAGATAAATAGTAGAATGGTACAGAGATTATCCAGCAATCGTGGACCCGGAAAGAAACTCTGAAATCAAACTGTTTCAAGAGAGTTTCAACTGACAGACTTAACCAGAAGGCTTATTCAAAAGGGGCTTGCGTTTGTGAGACACTACTGACTGAGGATACAGCGAATTTGCCTAGGGATCGGGCTGTTAGCCTTGCCAAGATTAGATCGTCAGCGGTTGAGCACTCTAGAGTATTCAGTGGAGAAATGGACAGTATCATGCTGATGCATCATTCAGCGTTAATTTCTCACACCTTCGACAACTTCCTCAGTGTGCTATTGCTGTGGCAGTAGCTGGCATAAAACAGACTGTCAGACATGTTCGGCTAGTAAACTCGAGTGCGAGAGCTACTGTAAGCAAGGCGATTGTAGAATCTGTCAGGATTCACGGCTATACGCAGTCTATCGGGGCGGTTGTAAACCTCTTGATTCAGGGCAGAACAAGACGGAATGTTGAAGGTTTACTCAGATAAAACTGGTTCTGTACATAAATAAGCAACGGTTAGCAAATTATACAACTTACAACCAAGTGAACTCTGTGCACGGAATGTAACCGCCAGCAGATATCAACCAATAACACGGTATCGTAAACAGTTCAATGCGGCGGTACAAAACAAACAAAGAGCGAGTTCATGGGGAAGTTCGTAATGTTGATGCAGGGTTGATTACGTGTAATAATGCAAGAAACGTTCGGCCAGTAATCAATGTAATCAATACAGGGGGATATATGTATAGGACCTACAGTACGATAGTTTGGCCAATGGGGTATAGGTATGGGGATCAGTTGAGATTGGCATTGTGCACACGGCTGGCAGAAGACGGTTGGCCGAGCGGTAACGTCGCTGCTCGGGGTGTGGCGGTTCTGTGATTCGATCCACCAGTCAACCTTTTGCCATCCAACTATCAATTTCAGTTGGAGTGATCCGAACACAACTTCCATTGATTCTGGCCAGAATCTACATCGATTTTGCTCGATATTGCAGATCCCGTCAAGTTCAGCAAGTGAGCCAAGGTACTCCTGGTGACGACTCGCCATCGTTATTAACAGAACACATCTACCTCAGTACCTAATTCTGCTTTCACTGGGAAGCACAGAGCCCAAGCTCCCTTCACCGGACTTTCGAACGATGGCTATTTGTGTACACCGGCGTAGGACCACTATCGAGAAGGAATTCGATTCTGTCTCGCTGATAGCACAACCGCCCCCAGTTCCCCTGGTCAAACGAGAATCAACGACTGTCATAGAGAAGATGGTTTCGAACGACTTGGTCGAGCAAATCGTTGGCTCCAAACAGGTTCACTCCATAGTCACGGTGCTACAGAAGGGCAGAACGATACGAATATGTAATGATTGGAAGGTGGTAAATAACCAGATTGTGTTGGCTAAATTCGTACTCCCAACGGCCGCCGAGCTACTGGTCAAGATGGTTGACGCTCAGTTCTTCTCAAAATCGGATTTAAAGAAACCATTCTTATACATGCCGTTAACGTCAGAATCCAAGTAACTTACAGCCGATGGACTTTCCCCCCCATGGAAACGTTGTCGTGCCTACCCGTCAAATTACAGAAAACTATCGTCAGCAATACAACCTGGGACATTCGTCCGCTTGAAAGAGCGGCAAGCGTGCAGAAGTTGACTGGCACTGTCGAGACCGGTTGGAATAACTCGGACCTGTGGACCGGAAACGTACCAGCTTACAACCGACCGCAAGGTCAATGCTAGACAGCTCTACACATAACTGATGCAAACAGACGCACACAAACTAGCACGCCCATGCTGTGCTATCCCCGACACGCTAACGCAACGTCGATCAGTCCGTCACAGAAACTGACCACACGCCACAGTTTTGACCGACTTTCGAGCTAAGACGGAGGTGGTGTTGTCAAGGCCGCTTGTGTGCGCCATAGTCGTGTTAACACTCAAGCTATGTTGTGATTGGGCACGTCTTCAACGACCAACGGCCCATTCATCCACGCACTTAAGAATGACGATGCCGCTTGTAAATATGACAATACAGTATGTACTTCTACTGACCCATGTGCTCTCTCTACGGTTGCTATAGCCTGTTAAGCTTAATGTTGATAGCATCCGAATAGGAATACAACACATACCTTCTTACCGACCCATCATCCTTGCGACCGATGAGAATGTCTAAAAGCGGTAGGCATCCGTTCTTTTTCAGCTCACAGTTGACTGTCAGATTAGAATGACATACAGTAAACCAGTTTACCATCTCATAGATCGTTTGTGGAGATTGCGCAAACAGGAGGTTATCATCCACATAACGTTTGTTCAACGGAAGCGATGAAATTTCCGGAGTCATTCGCCGTTCTACCATCAGCATGAAAAAATCCGCTAGCAACGGTCCTAATGGACTCCCCGTGGCGACTCCATCTATTTTCTATAAGGTTTACTCTGTAAACTGAAACTGATGTCCTTCGTGCACAGTAATGGAGACGGCTGAAGCATACCTGATTAGTCGTCTCAAGCCAGTATTATGTGTACAAAAACAGTTTCATGTAAGCCTTAGACTCCCATGGATCTAATAGTTTTACGTCGTCGTTCTTCACCTAATTTGCTATGTTATTTCTTCATCCCCACCCCAATAGTGTCATAAAAATGATCCTGGTTATTGTTATTTGATAGTGAACAGACAATACGAAATGTTAGCATCTACCACTGTCCGTCTTCTTACTGCTTTGTTCAAACTTAATTTCATATAATTATACCGGTCAAAGAGGACAACTTATGGAAAACAGTCTGTTTACTGAAACTTTGTTTTTCACGACCCTTGGTTTTAAAGCACCGTGCTCAAAACATTCCACATGATTTCTCATATCATATGGATAGAACCTCAGGCCCATATCTTCTGCATTTCAGTTTACTCTGGATATGCACTGTTCTGCTTACACTCAGATAGCAGATTTAAAAAGCTCAAAAATGAACAACATGGTCATTTATTTGATGCTATTCTACTAAGTGCGAGGAGAAACGGATGTGTAATGAACTCTTCTAACATAAATGGTAACTTCTGGTTGAAAAGCTAATGCTATACAGTTTTTATCTGGTGGATTTAAACAGTTTCCGTCCATAATGTAAAATAATGCGAACTGTTACTTCCTAATGTTATACCTTATAATTCTCTCATGTGAAATTATCTCCAAAACCGACACATACATCAAGTAACCCAAATGGAAAATTTTCACTGTTCACACAACTGCTTTTGAAACACAGCATACCAACCATTCGTATTTAGCAGATTTACATGTAGGTAACACATTTCTGGCTTCTTGGAGACAGAATTACATGCGATAGATTTGAGTGTATGTTAATCCGCGAGGAAAAAAGGCTGCGATTAATTAGTGAAAAAGTTTACTCATGCCTGAACATTAGTCAAAACAAACTCATTTAATGGATTTTGAAACTTTGATCCTCTAAATTAAATGGGAGATAACAGGTGGGCGCCAACTCACAACAAAACCCAACGTACTTGTCAGAAAACAGCTACGGACACCCTCCGTATTTTGGGACTAACTAATATAACGTGGCTGAATCTGGTTTCATTTACTCATTTAAGTAATTTATCGTGATTAATTTAGTTTACGAAAAGTATCTGTGGAATAGGGCCTATCAGAGACAAAAGTGGAAACACGGGTTGATTGTAAAGTGTTTGTTCGAGGATATTTTGTTACTGATATGCCAGGCCGTGCTGTCGATCATGATGCAGACATAGTGCACATTAGATAGTGTCCTAAGAACTCGTAAATTTATTAGTTTTGTACACAAAATTTTTTGATTATAATGTTAACTGTGGTTACATGTATATCGATTCTCAGTGTTGGCCACTCACACCATTGCCCATGTCAATTGATTACTGCTTGGTAAAATCGAATACCAACCTCGAATGTTGAGACCTTTCTGTTCCTATATGGTCCTGTAATCATATTATCAAGTGATCAAATGTTTTCATCATGCTGCCTAGACAGTGTGCGGCCTGTTTTTTAGTTGCGCTTCGTTAACGTGAAGTAGTAGTGTGATTAGGACGAGCGATCGTCCCGTACTACTCACACCACTACTATTCAGTAGCGGGGCGACAAAGTAGCCGCAGGAAAACACGGGAAGAAACATCTCACCAACATGACAGTGCAATGTAGTGAAGAAGAGCGATCGTAGTATACTACTCACACCACGGCTATTCAGTAGTAGGACCAGAGCGTATATTTTGACATCGTACAACCCGCAGGAAAAGCGCAGGAAGGAACATCAGAGTGCAGCATCGCCCATAATGGTCCCTGCTACTTAAAAGAACCGAGTATTGGCGTCTGCTGCTACCGAGACGGTGTGGGGTCGAATACCGCGTGCAAATGAGTAGTTTTGTTTCTGGTCTTGTTTAAACGCTTAACCCATGTGTTGGTTTGTCGAATAAACAACCCTTGTGCCATCCGCGTTCTTGGATCACAACAGTTGCTGCCGTTGTCAACAGTCTTGCCACATTTGGACCAGGATTCGGAACAACGCATAATTACAGATCAGTTCTTGAACGGGATGCCACCAGCGGTACGGGATCAGCTCAGAGTGGCTATCATCGCACATCCGATGACGTTGGAACAGCTAGCTGATGCGGCTCGACAATTACTGGCAGACAACTCCCCGACAGTCAGCGAGTTGAAGACGAATGAACCAAGTGAACTGAATGACATGCGAACCGCAGTGGAAAAGTTGACTCAAGAAGTGGTCACTTTGAAAATCAGGGGGGAACAGAATTGTGACATCTGTTACAGATGCGGAAGACGTGGACATTGGCGAAGATTTTGCCCGCGGGGAGAGAAAGGGTTTCATGTAAATAAACGTTTTGCTGATTTCAATTTGAACATCACCCACAATTGATCGCAGCTGTCGCATTCCCATAGACTATCCAGTCGGCCCCTTTCGAAAAGAAGCAC
>JTDE01001329.1:127331-137656 GCA_014338405.1 Paragonimus skrjabini miyazakii | reverse complement strand
CATGAGACAGAAACAACTGTGCCAACGCCGATAATTGTGGACAAAATGGGAGGATGTGGCCAGATGTGTGTATGCAGCGTATGCCATACAGTAATCAAGGTCAATATTACATGAACTAGTATCAAATCGAAACGACTGGAACTGATTGCACGATGCGGCATGCAGTGCAGCACGGCGTGTAGTAAAAAAATATAGACAGGTGAGAAGGTCGCCGAAAGTCAGTTCTGTTCAAACGGATGTGTTACTAGGAAAAGGAAGCGTAAAGCATACGTGTTCGTACATAAAAATAGTACACATAAAGGCACAACAATCGCCATGATCCTGGATAACATTTTGTGTTGGAGGCCTAAATTAGAAAGAGGGACAGCACTGTTTGAAGACTGAGAAATCATTAAATCACTAGAAGCGCATCAATTAGATGGGTCAGACATCGAGTTGGGGGTGCGAAACGTACTGAGACGATGTGCCACTGTACGTTATGGATGTTGTGTGAGAAAGATACACGTGGGGGCAGCCGCCAACAAATTCGACGAGGTCATGGGGTTGGCTGAACTGGTCTGGAACCCGGCCGGAATGGTAAAGTGCGCGGTTGGAAACGAACCAGTTAGTTCCATAGCAGCGGTAGTAGCATTATTTGGAGCGGCGCCATCCGGATGTGGGTTCGCTGTTAGCGAGGACGCTGAGGCGAACATGGTGGGAGAGAAAAAAGCACCTGTAGTGCGATTCGCACCCACTGCATCCGGAGAGTAAGCGATTGCAGTGAAGCAAGGAGAAAATTGCGGTTGGTGATGCGAGTACGGCTGACCTGTGACTGACGACTGCGGTAAGAAAGATGCTCTTAACGTGTAGCAGGTGGGAGTATGTGCAGAAGTGGTGACAGTGTTAAGAGTAGTTGCCGACATACAATCAGAAGTTTGCCCCGATGATGCTTGGTGTATTGCGGGCATTGTGGAGAGGATTGTGAAGTTAGACAATGCGTTCGACATCGCGTGCTGTTGCTGTTGTGTCGTACTGATGACATCTGACGAGGACAAAGTGACAGCATCAGAGACAAGTGTTGGCGATACGGTGAACAGATTAGTTGCAAAGGCTCCCGTGGCTGCAACGTTGAGACTATTGGAAAGGTCTGCGTTTACTTGTCCCAGTATGGGAACGGAAGTAAGCGGCATCGATGGAAGAGCTGCAAGAATCAGCTGTGGATGTGGCTGCAACACGGTTGAAGAATTGAATCCGCCATTTTGGAATGCATGCAGTGTGACTTGCCCGGGTTGGGTTTCACAGGCAGTTAGAATCACACGTTGTTCCGTGGCGTTGGAACCAACGCTATCGCAGACCATTTGGATTTCCTGTGTAGAGTTGACCAGAGCCTGCTGTTGTTGTTGATTTAGAACGGGACTAACAACCACCGTGTCTTCTTGCACAACTCTGACATTATCTAGGCGTTCCAACTGACGACTCGTGCGTCTATTTGTACAAGATGACTTCAGTGTTGAGGAACTGGACGTCACAGTGCCTTTGCTAGACTCAGCCTTTTCCACGAATTCGCTCTTCTGATTACCCTTTTGATGCACTTTAAAATGACGTTTACGCTCGTCGGAACGCGCGAAGCGACGTCCACAAACTTCACAGACGAACGGTCGTTCACCTGTATGTGTTCGGGTATGTGTGGTCAGATGATCCGAACGTGAAAACTCTCGTTGACACTGATTACATTTGAAAGGTTTTGCTCCGGTATGAATGCGCTGATGTCTAGTCAATTCGTCCGAGCGCGAGAAACATTTATCACACATGGTACACTTGTGCGGTTTGCCAACCACTTTTTCCAACATACTTGAACTGACTCCTAACTGACCTTCAAGTTCGGATTTACATCGTGTTTGAAACATGCAATCGTTCTTGCTCACTGGTACTCTGACACGATTCACTGATGGTTTCCGACGTCTGACCGCGGTGGTACCACTGCGGTGGTGTCCACTGCGTCTGAACGATGGGTCCGTTTCATTCTCTTCTGATACAGTGGTGTCAGGGGCACAAGCGCTGACATGTGGAGTGGCACTTGTGGAATCCGCCGGAAGTTTCACCAAATCGCTTTCGACAGTGGTTGGTGTATCGGTAAACCCAAGCGGTTCGTTCTGAGTTGTATGCAACGACAGGGAGGGTGAAATAAGCGCACTATTTAGAGCAGCATCAAAACCGTTGGCCAAAATCGCAGACGAGCTTGGGGAAAGAAATGGAAATGTGCCTCCGTTTGTCGGTGTGGTGCAAAGGCTGGTGAGAATACTAGAGCCAGGACCCGGAGAAGATAGCAGAGGGAGCATAGTAGCATTAGGGGTGTTGGGAGTTAGTAATGTACCTCCGCCGTCAGTTAGAAACAGCGCTGTTTGAGTGAGACCGTTACTGAGCACCAGCGGAGCAGGAATGAGCGGCGGTTGGGTACGGGTTGAAAAAGTGAACCCGCCAAGACTCATATTGTCCGCAGGAGCAGTTTGAACGAAAGAAGAGGCGGGAGCTCTAGTACTACTCATGCAAGTACTACTTTCATCAGAAACGTTTACAGTAGTGCACATCGGTGCAGTAGACGACAGTAACACAGATGACAAGTGCTGTGTCGTGGCGGAAGTATCCGGAGCATGGAGCATAGCAGTAGGATTAACAAGGTGTACCTCATTGGAATTTTGATACACGGTTTGAGAGAGCTCTGACAGACTGTTGACGTCAACGGAATCACTTGACTTGAGTGACATAGGCATTGACTCAGAGACGGATAAAACAAACAAAGGTTCCTGTTTGACGGGCATTAACACAGAAACGTCCCTAGTAGTCATCGTGCTGTCAGGCGAATTGTGTTCCGAGTTGACTGAGCCAGTCAATGTGGTAGGGGAAGTACCGTTAGAAACAACTATCGTAGGCTCAGCGACCGCTGGGTTAGAAACCAGATTACTGGCGGTAACCTGGAGGGTGGTGTCGATTCTGGAATGATTGCCAATTTCACTGATAAACAGGTCGGATTCAACAATCGAACTTGATGGTTTTGTGAATTCATCTGAATGGGCAAAAAAGAGAAACAATAACGGATTAAAAAAGTCTGATAAAAAAAACGAACGATGGAGGACATAGCTAGGAGACTACATACAAAAACCCACACGACATTTGTGTTACTCGCATGAGCAATGCGTGCCGTCGGAAATATTCACGTTAGTGGAACACTGTTAGTCGAAGTGAAAGCCAAAAGCGCCAACATGGAAGTTGACTAAGTAATTCCTTGGTTAAGCCACAACGAGTTAAAAACCAAAAGAGTTATCGGTTTCGCAACGTTTCGACCCTCTCGGAGAGCCTTACATCCTACTGGTAGGCTGTCTACACACCGCAGGTGAAACACACAAACATGTGCCAGTTGTTGACTGCCTAATCTGAAGCTTGTACATTGTAAATTTTCTGATTTAAATCGCTTGATAAAGGCTCTCCGAGAGGGTCGAAACGTTGCGAAGCCGATAACTCTTTTGGTTTTTAACTCGTTGTGGCTTAACCAAGGAATTACTTAGTAATGAACATTAGCACAACGCACAATATGTTTTCCCATATCCGTTCCGTTTATGGTTCGGAAGTACTAACTTTCGTGGGAGTTGACTATTAAAAAGTATTCAATATTGGATTAACTAAACTGTACGCTATGGAAATAATCCTTCTACATGAATGCAGATACATGTTCATAAACAAAACACTTCTCAAATGTATACAGATACATAACGTTGGTCTAAAAACCTCTCTTCTGGGAAAAGTGTGAACAGTTGAGAATCAACAATGTGTAGTAAAGAAAAATAGTTTTATGGGACGATTAGCAAATAGAGAAACGCAAACACAGCATCGTCTGCAGTTAGTTAAGTGTCGATCTGTTGGTTACTACAAATACTAGAGTGACTAAGAAATGCATATATACTGATCCGTCCACCACCCCCCACCCCAAAAAAAAACATTCACAGACAAACAGGAAAACTAAATGGAAATGAAAACGCCGAGATGACCCACATTGTACAAACAGAATGTCACGGTCAGCCCATCAAGCAAGTATAGAATAAATCAACCCGAAAAAACAGACTTGAACTGCGACCGGACTCCGCGGCGAATAAGCGTGTGAACTGCAATGCAGAGCAGTATAGAGCACCCGAACAGAATCCTTATATTACTCAAGTATTGTCACAGTAGGATCAAGGATTACAAAAAGTCACTAAGTTCCGATATAACGTGCCTTTTCCTTTGCCAACGTTCTAATACGACTTGACTGCTTGACCTGGGTACCTGCTATGCGGCTTCACCTAGTCTACTTGCGCGGAGACAAGAAAAACACGATTGCGGAAAAACACGCTGTATTGCCGACTACCAGTTCGACCAAATGAATAAAATCAGTAAATATTTATTATGAAATAGTGGCCAAATATGGCCATTTACTTGTTGAATCACTGTCTGCTTGTTTAGGCCACTTCGCCACCAAGTGGCCAATTCCATAGGCATTCGTTTCTCGGGCTGGCGTGATACGCACGCTCACTTGCACGTATCCTCCTGTCGCGGCACGCAAGCTCACTTGCACGTATCCTCCTGGCACGACACGCACGCTCACTCTCACGTCTCCTGCTAGTTGGTTGGACGTGCCCCTCAGTGCTTTGTTGATGTCTAATTTCGTCAGCCGTCACCGAAGGCTTGACTGGTTTGCAATGATTGACTTCATCAGCCGTCACCAATGTCCTGACTAGATTGTTTTGGTGAATTTGCCTCCTAACAAGTTCCCCCACAGTACAACCGGGAGCAGTGTTTATATTTCGCTTTTTCTGTCAACAGCGATTTTATATTGACCATTTCTAACGGGAAGTTTCGAACTGTCACGCTTCCCTGAACACAGTTTCAATGCTCATTGGCGGCATTAGTGGATTCCAGCGTGAACCCTTCGGTAGATTTACTATGAAAAAGTGGGTTGGATGGATAGCCGAGTCAAAATGTGAAATTTCTGAGCTTCTGGTGTGACTTTGTAGCTCACCACGTGGATTACTTATCGCGTCTGGGCTTGCTGTTTCTGAAATTGGCTCGAATCCAGCCGAAGTCGAAATTATTCGTAATTGGGTTTCATCTGAATTACCAGATCTGCCAAACTACTTATTAGTAATACTCAACGGATTAGGGCTCGTGGCAACGTATCGTTGGCCTTCAGCATCTCAAGTGAGGTGCGACAAGACTATTCAGCCTCCTCTTTCCTAGTCAACTTTGTGATGGACAAGATCTTGCAGTGTACCTGACAGATTACGTATATTATGGTGCGACTTGTACTCGATTGCAAATGTACCTGAAAGCTATGCGCCACCCTAAGACAGTGAAGCTAAAAAGTCAAAGTAAAACATAAGCATCGACAGCAATGCACCAGTAGCTATTATCGAGGTTACACAACTGTTAGTCTGTCCCACAACTGAGAGGCTGACATTCCGGTAGTTTGTGTAAATTGACACGGGTTTCACTATAACAGATTGCAAAGTGACAACCTTTAGTACAGACAAGGTTTTACTACAAATTAGTCCAATATAATATCACACAGCAGGAGAGATAAAAATGATTGTTTAAGGGCTATAGGAACATATTTTGTTGTCACTATTTGGAGGCGAGACTACGTCAACTATATTTTGAGGCAGGGATTTGAAAATAACGCTATATCATGTAACTACTCAGTGTTATGAGCTGTGCTTCACGCACAGCCATTTACACTTGCTAAGTAATCCACTTCAGTCGATCATTCAACTACTTCAATGTGCCCACTTGGATACTACTCCCCATACATTCTCAACTGTGTTACGATCGAGGTTCAGTTCATACCTTCAGATTGAACGCCCTGAGTTGCATGTACGATGCAGCTGTCTGGTTGAAATATTACAGGCTAAATGCTGTATACACCAACAGTTAAACAAAAGGTGGCTGGATGTACGACAGTATATTCTGCTTTCTATGTAAAAAAAAACAGGGTGGAAAATGTCCCCAGATGAACAAACTGTCACATCCACACAATCATTTGTTGCAGATACGAGGCTCTTTACACAAGTCAGTTCGGCAAAAGTTTCAACCATCGGGAGTATCCAAATAAAAATGGTCAACATCGAACAAATCACGTCCAGACGATATGATTTTCAACACACTGTGTTCGTTATTGTGATGTTAGGTGAAAGGCAGTATTTCTCGAGAGTTCTGCCAGACATGCAGAGATGAACCCTTTAAGATATTGTAGACCGCAGTTCCTGAAAGCTCCAGTGCTAAGTCGCGCTCGACATATCACATATGCTGCAGCCACTAGCATACCTATTTCACAGTAATGATCTTTCGACTGAAATGCACAGCTTTCCTGCTTTTTTTACAGTAGTTTTAAGAGCTTTAGTTCAGTTATTCTTCATCGTTGTTCATCTTTCCAGGGATTAGTTATTGTCAATATACAGTGCACGCATCCCTGAAATATCGCCTCGTCTAAAACGCATTAGTTGCACTCCCCTAGACACTAGCAAAAGGCGAAAAGTGACTACGGTTTGTCTAGTTTTAGAACAAACTGATTATCGAGTGTTATTAATCGAGCTATCTCCATTCTACTGGTCGAAAATGTCAAAGGCTTAAAAAGGAATATAATATAGTTAACGCGTAACGATTAAATGCAATGGAAAATATGCCACAATGAAAGAAGAAAAAAAGGTGTTGTGTATGGCGAAGAAGAAGGAAGCTGTAGCTGTGCACCCATGCACACCGAGATAAGCAACACGAGAATCACTGGCCATCAGATAGCCACTCCCAAATTAACCTACTACTAGTAAACAAGGCATATAGGGCAGACAGCGGGACGGTATTCGTAAGATGTAGTCAAGTCAACGTAAACATTAAGACGAGGTCGGTACAGAGAGAGACAGAATCTATCCGTCCCGGGCACACGTCAGCGAAATTCGCCACTGCAGGCGCGACGTCCCCAATACATACCACTAATGCTTCGGAGACACCGATGGTTGAAAACGGATCCCCTGTGAACATCCTTAATGGACATGTACCAGGTTTCAGAGCTGTACAACTGAACCACTCTTACAGTGGCACTGTACACTCGCCCTTTTACAGGACGAATGAGAACACGTCGGCGTCACAGACGGCCCAAGTTCGTCAATGCCATCCGAGAACTAGCAATACGAAATATGGTCTCACCAGACATTCCACCAGTGCTGATACAACGCCTAAGATACGTGAACATCTCGACTACCTCCAACGGCTCCCCAACAGATGTGAGACTAAGTGAAGAGTGCTGCCAAATTTGTAACAGCATATCACACTTGATAGATGTAAAGTGCATGCCAAACTGAAGCCTCAAGTCTGTCTAAGATGACCTGGGTTCTCTGTGACACCACACAAATAAGAACTAGATTGTTTCCATACTATGTCTTGAAGTCAAGTGCCTGAAAACAGTTCCAAACCATAATATTCACACTACAGGATCTCACCTACTACAAAGTTAACTAGGAAAGAGGAGGCTGAACAGCCTTGTCACATCTCACTTGACATACTAAACGTCAGCAGTACGTTGTCACAAGTCCTAATCCGGCTCAAAGCCTGGCAGTAAATTGATTTCAGGATGCTCACGTACTTTTCGGGCACATCCCTACTCGACTGACAGTATCGAAGGGCACCTCTACCAACTGATGTCTGAAGAGACAATTGTCGGCTTTTTGTAGGAATGGTGGGGTCAAAGCATGTGGCGGCGTGTGAAGATGTGATCAATGCAGCCAGGGCCAGGATGAAACCCAGTTTATTCATCGCAGGCACGTTGTTTGCGCTTTTCGCCTAGTCTACAAAGTGTAATGGTTGCAAGTAGCCTCAACGCAACAGGAATCACATTAATCCCTCGATGATATGCATACGAAGAATGGAGCTATTTTTGAAAGCGGGGATGATGTTGGCCAAACCTGTCATTCGGAACGGCTTCACTGATTGACAGTCTTCGGATCACAGCTGTCAAGTCTGACTAACGCTTAGCTTCCATCCATAGAACGGCAGGATAGAATTTGTCTAGACCGAGTACCTTGTGACACCTCAGGAAATGGATCGCAAGTAGGGCTTTTGCTTTCGAGGGCGGAGAAAGGTTAATAGACCAATCAGCACAGACAGAGTCTGAAGGCAAGTGGCCAGCTGAAATGCTGTTGGAAGTGTTCAGCCTAGCGCCCTACGCGTTTTTGCAAATTATGAATAAGCTCACCACTGGCTTCGCAGATTACGTAGCTCACACCTGGCTTCCTATTACCAGTTACTCGAATGAGATAGGAAAACTTCCGAGAGTTCCGGTAGCAGTGGCTTGGTCCATCCCGACAACGCGTTGCGTCCACCTGGACTTGTGATCCTCTCGTAGATGCTTCTGGAGTTCAAGGCGAGTAGCCTAGCGAACTGAATTATGCGGTGTGATGGATAGGATATTTAGACGAGCTGCAGTTACTGCATAGAGACATAGCGGTTGGCAGATGAACGAACAGTAGTAGCACACGAGACACTGCTGCAATTACACACTGTATATTGTACGCGATGCTCACCGTGTTTCAATGTCGTCTAGTGGGTGGCGTCCCAGACCAAAGGTAAGTGCATCGTGGTGGTTTTGCAGCTCATGCGTTTTTGCTAGAAACATCAGTCCATATTTTGACGACGAAGTGGCTTTTCACCAAAGCGCAGGGTGAACTTTGCACACCACAATGCATGACCGGAATCCACACAGGTGTTCTAGACTGACTTGCAATCTTAGAGGCAACCACGCCACTGATAGCTGATGGCTATGTGGTCAATCTATGTCCATGACTGACTCAGCGATAGAAGTCGTCAGATAGCGTTTAGAAAACCGAAATTTGGTATTCACCAGAAGCAGACCGCCTAGCTGATTCTGGTCGACACTTAGCCTACCTACTTCGGTGTTCGTCTCCAGCCAGCAGCACAACGTCCTGTGCCGTGCGGTGTGTAGAAGATTCCAGCATTGGCCGGCTGGACACGAAGGCCTCACTCACACACCCACTGGTCTTATTCCTTCGGGTTTACACCGGATACGTGGTGTGAGTAGCACTGCAAGTGGTTCAACGCAAGCCACTTGGGGTGATGGTTTAAAGCGCAGGCGTCCTTTGGCTTCAGTCACTGTGACAGGCTAATCCGTTTCGGATGCCGCCAACCATGTGTAGAAGATTAGTGAACAAATGGCGAAAGTAATATTTGACAGTGTATGGGCTACAGTCTATGGGAGCATACGCCGTAACAACAAACAGACAACGTTTGCGACGGGTATCCCTTGATGCTCTAACCGTACCCTTCAGTTTAACAGTGCAGACAGCTGTTGACGGGTAATCAGTTAAACGACGCATATGCACTTAGAGCAATTCCACCACCGGCTTGACCTGTGGCTTGAATCGCAGAGTCTCCAGATAACTGCATATTGTATGCGAGTAGTGGAGCGGCCGACGGAGACTTAAGTTATGCCTAGAGGTTGTGTGCCAAAAAGATAACGGATATCGATGATGAAGGTCTCGAAAGTGTGCGTGAGAGTTATCTGTTGATCTAGCTGCACAAGTGTTCGAACACTGAAGGTGGTAAGGATAAGTAGTGTTCGAGGGCCAGCAAAGGTTTGTGTCCATCAGGTACAGATACTACCTTGGTGGCTGGTACACTATCATCCTGGCTACGAATTCCGTGGCCAGCAATATATGAAGCAAGCTAGTCATGTCCATGCGGAGACGAGATTGAGAAGTTATCAAAGAAAAGATAGGGAACCGAGACTGATTGGCTCGGCGCGGTAAAATGTGTGATTGTGAGGCCAGCGCATAAGTCACAGTTGCATCGAATTCATATCAACCACAACCATATCGGCACACTGCTAGTGAGTAGTGTTCAGGCTATCCGATAGTTTCGGGAGAAGAAACAGTGATGTCGACCTTGATGAATTAAGCCAGTAGTCCGATCGAACAATGTTCGAGTAAGTTACTAGATGCAAACACACACACACAGGTACTCACTGTCGGCCTGACAATGCCAAGTTTATAGTTTCAATTAGCGGAAAAACAAGCCGATTGCTAGAATGGTATGATAATCAATTGATGCAAAGGATCAACAGTCAAGCATAATAAACCAAATGCCTTAGTCAATAAAATGAATACAAGAAAAAAGTACGGGGAACATTCACATGTATCCTGAGGAAACAGGCCACGATTGAGAACCCGAAACCAGATTATCACAAGAGTGTGTGTGTGAGCAGTCGCTTGTGCGCTGTCAGACTGAGTACATCAGTAAAAGTCTGTCGACGC
>JTDE01001329.1:110378-121971 GCA_014338405.1 Paragonimus skrjabini miyazakii | reverse complement strand
GTCAGGCTCATGGCTGTTATGATGATGATGATGAAGAGTGTGTGGTATGACGGTATCCACAAAGATATCGCTCTGATCATGTAACACCAACTACGTCCACCGGGGACAACAGCGTAAACAAGTTCGCCTTTCGGTCCAAAAATGCGGCAATTTATGCAGTAGACGTGATAAACTGAAAACGTATTCACACAAGGCGACGGTAAAATACAATTTACAAGACAACATAAAATAGTGAGGTAGTGAAATAGAAGATAGAGAAGAAACAACGCACCACAAGCAACCAGTTATCAGATCTTTCAGTTTGGACTTATCCATGAAAAAAAGTCGAACATAGTGTTATGACGTAACATAGATGGACCGTACACATAGCGTTGTTGGGAAAGGGCACTTTTTCCAAAGAATTCGCCTTATTTGTCAAGAGAAATGGTTTTCTTCTTTTTCGGGAATTTGAATGCCCGCCAATGTTATCGAAAATGAGAGTTTCGCGCACGCTTCTGATTGGTCCGTTGAGTGGTCTAGGCCCAAGACCATCCAAAACCTATAAATACAGCTGCTGTACACCAATGTTTTACCTTCGGGCTGAGCATCAAATGTAGCTCGTTTGGAGACCGTTTTTCTCCTTACTTGTTGGTGAGAGTGGGTTCTAAGTTGTAAGAGTTCGGTTCCGATACTTGCGCTCTGATTTTCATGCCGGTTTGCGATATCGTTGCATTTGTTAGAGATAGAGATACTGTTCGCAGTCTGCGTTTGTTCTTGCCTTTTTCTGTCAAGGGGGTCGTAACAAGCTTGAACTGCAGCAATAGCCTGATCAAATAGAGGTTGTGTATATCGATATGGTCCCTCCAAACATGTGGTGATGAAAAATGGTATGAGAAAAATAAACAGCTGTTGTAAAGGTTTCGTATTACTGGAGGTTACACACTAATCTGTCGACTCGTAATGGCGCTTGTTGCAAAGAAGCACATGTGGATTATTTAAATCAGGTATTAGGAGTACCAACATACCGTCCATCGGCCACGTGCATTATTTGAAAGAGCGCTTAGCTTGTTGGTGTAAGGCACGAAGTGATCAGCCTGATTTTGTAAGTTACTGGTAAGTTGTGGATCGAGTGTATACTCCGAACTGCAGGGTCTCACAACACATTAGGCATCCAGTTAGATATGGTCACAAATCGGGTTCGGTAGCGTCAGTGACATCGTTTGTTCGTCCGAAGAAAGATAAGCAATAAATCAAGACAGAGAAAGCCTCAGGAAAAACCGGCGTGCAGACATCGATCTACTGTTAAACACGACTGGGTAATATTTTCGTTGGGTGTAGCCGTCTTGCTGTTGGTCGGCCGAAGTTAGACAACAGGGGATTACACAAACTAAATGAAACATCTCCTCCCATTTTTACATCTAACCTAGCGTTTGCATGGTCGTATTGTATGCGGATATCAGCGCAAACCACCAGCATATTGTTATCAGCGATCATGATCGGGGTCATAAGGATCAACATGAAAACGGTTCGTAGTTTTTAAAATCTACGTAGCTTTTTCAAAACCACCGGATGCGGCCTAACTCAGAACTAGAAAGACAGGAATTAGGCACACGAATGTGCTGAAAACAATTGAATGTTTTTAGTTTCAAAGTGCACCACCTCATGCGTACACCATCCACATACACTAATGTACTCACAAGTACTTCACAGTACTCTGGTCAAAGACAGTGGGTAAAAGTTCATGTTTAGTTCCTTAGCCTCTCCAGTTAACCACAGGACTGCCCTCAAAAAAGAGATACCTGCTTGATTTTGACTGGCTGGTTTTCGCATTGCATTTGATTTTATAACAAACGCAAGGTTTTAGGTTTATCAAAAATTCTGCTTACACTGTTTAACCGACTTGGATAGGTGGTTTTAATGAAACTGATAAAGGTACTTTTTCTGGCCATCCACCTTCTGTAACAGTAGCTTTCTAGTCTGCTCGTTTTAGCTTAGTATTATTTTTATTCGTTATGTTTGTCATGAGAACGTTGTGAGGTTCAATTTCACTTGTACCTTTAACCGCTGTAAAGTGGCCATGGGTGATCCCCTTGGCCGTAAGAGTTTCTGCCTCATGTTGACAGAAGCCAATTCCTTACTTATAGATCACTCTTCAAGTGAGGTCTACCTATACGATGGCTATATCACTGATGGCCAGTTGTAATACTTCTCAGTCAAGTCAAACTAACAACACCGATAAGTACAAGGTGGTCGCCGTATTCGCTGGGCATAGTAAGGAATCGGGATTTGGGAAGCCTAGACGTAATAGACGTAAAATCTTAATGTTGACCGAAGATGGTTTCATAGTCAAATATTTCGTGTCAATCGTGTAATTGAGGTATTTTTCTGATTGCCTGCTGCAGTTGGTTTTCTCTTGCATATCAGTACAGAACTAGATAAACCAACCGTAATGTTGAATTCTGCAGAACCTTGTCGGTGTCGTTCTAGAAATGTCTTAAATGCAATAAAACTGCATGCGATTTTTGTGAATTTCATTTCGAGCGTTATATTCTGCGATTATTTGCGAGCACAGGTTATCTGCACCGTGACAACGTAATCTTTCACAAATCTTTACAGAAGCTTCAAAATGACATTCCGAATATCGTTTGGCCGCAGTGTTATCAAAATCATAGTAGAGGTAAGAGACGGACAAAGGAGAAGCGACAAACAGAAGGATGCTTGGGCAGTTGGAAACCACATGCTGCCTTTGCGTTGTCAGTGAAAACAGTCCCATATATCAGCAACCTTTTGCATTAAGTGCTGAAACTAGATGGATATTCTTAAATCCCACATTTTTTCTAGACATACTGCGAAATCACATTGTTATACTTTACTCATATCTGAGAACAGTCGCTTAAAAGTAAAGACCTTCTGCATCTCCGCAACTCAGAATGCAACTTACGACGATCATGACTTGGACCTAATCAGTATTCGGGGTGGCCGGAAATCGAAACCGTAAGCATAACAGTGAGGAGCGGAGTTGTTACAAATAACTTAACGTAAGCCAGAAACCAACGTCGTAAATCAATAAAAA
Organism: Paragonimus skrjabini miyazakii; assembly: GCA_014338405.1. Classification (NCBI taxonomy): domain Eukaryota; kingdom Metazoa; phylum Platyhelminthes; class Trematoda; order Plagiorchiida; family Troglotrematidae; genus Paragonimus; species Paragonimus skrjabini miyazakii. The sequence goes on along the minus strand of JTDE01001329.1, from coordinate 118,919 downwards.
ATGTGCCTTGAAATGTATACCAGCGTTGACAAAAGTAATATGTGAGGTTGTGTGATTTTTGAACCTTCAAGATATAAATAAATTACCGTCGACAGAATTAAACAAGATCAGAGATTCAACTAGACTAGGAAGCAAAATCCAAGGTAAGAGATTACGGCCCGGATGCGATATAAACTGATGTCTGGATCCAGATAAGTACCCGTATTGTAGCGACTTTAATAATATTTTCGATAGTCGCATTCCATAGTATAATTTTTTGTTTTTACCTACCTTGGTCTTAGATGGGCCATTAATTTGTAATATCCACCTCGGGGCTAAAATCGCAACTCGCTCAGTGCCTCACTAGCTTGACGTGCTTTCTCTCACTATTTTCCAGGGTCTATATCAATACACGGGAGTCAACATGTTGAGTCTTGGTTTTCATTGTCGTTCGGTTTTCGATAGTGAGAACTGACTGGATAGTATTCTGTTGGTGAGCCCGAAAAATCTGATAGCGTTGTTGCACTTTGTCGCCCTTGGTAAGTACGTCACTTTGCATATTTTTTTCTAATGTACGCGTAGGCAGTTGTTTTTCTCTGTTCGTGTCTACATTCAAGATATAATCATTTACATATTTTCTTAATTCGACATAATTAGTAGTTCTTGACAGTTCATAACCGTGTAACAACTATACAATATCTGAAATTTTATCTAAGCACGTTGATAGCCTCTCTATCGGCACTAACACTCTAGTGGTCCCTCCGTTTTTGGAAATGGACTAACTTCTTCGGCTTGTTTACTTAGAACCAGAATTTTTCAATAACGGAATTTCGTTTGATTAAACAAGATTCTGTCAGTTATTGGCCAGGCTTCCGAGTGAAGTCACCATGCAGCTTCGCGATGTTATAGTAAACCAACCGATAAAGCACAAGTACGAGATCTTAAAAAGGCAGTTATTAATTGGGTGACAGTCTGAAAAGACCTGACTGAAACAACTTTCGCAAGATCTAATACTAGGCGACAAACGCCCTATAACCATTCTAGCAAAGATGCAACAAGCTATCAGCAACTATCACATGGATGAATCCCTCATCCGGGATCTCTGGCTTAAGAAATTGCCGGAAACAGAGCAGGAAGTAGGTCCCGTTGCTCGTTCACAAAATTTCACCGAGATGGCGAAAATCGTTGATCAATTAGACGAGCGTTTTCAACCATTACTTGGTTGTTTTAGTGTGCCACATTCCATTCCATAACCTAAAATAGGCACGCGTCGTCCTGACAGTTTGGTTACCCCAAAAACGTGGTCCAACAGGCATTGTGGCTCTAAGAGCAGAAATCGCAGCCTTACGAACCGATCTGAACGTAATTTCTTCAAGCCGTTCCTCAGGTTTTCGACCTAGTATGTCACCCAGGCAGAACTCACCGCAGTCAAAAACTGACTGTTGTTGGTACCACGAACGTTTTACTGACCGGTCAAAACGGTGCACCAAACACTGCACCTATGCAAACTCAGCGGCCTACCTCTTATGGCAAACAATGCCGTCGGCGCTAACTCTCCGGAGGCCTGTCTTCTCTGTATTCATCTGTTAGCATTGGGTGGTTGAGTTGGTCGGGAAGATTCGTAGTCCGTTGTTCAGAACCGTTGAACGTCGTTCCGTTATCTACCGTTCCACTAACCGTTATTCCGTTGTCTGTTTACGCGCTCGTAGGCCGTATACCAAGTTACAACATATTGCCGAACGGGTCTGGCGATTTTCCATTATGGTTGAGGAATCCGTTGATTTCAAACGTCTTTTCGCACAGCAGCTCAAGCTTATCGAGGCGCTCACTGATCGTATATTTACATCAAGCTTGGCCCCACCGGCGTCGGCCGGTGGGAAGCAATTAGTTGACGCTGTCGCAGGCGATATCACCGAGTTTCATTACGATGCCCAGGCTGGCTTGACGTTTGATGCCTGGTTCAGACGGTGCGAGGATTTGTTCAGTGTCGATTTCGGTACACAGGACGAAAAGTGGAAGGTCTGTCTCCCCCTACGCAAACTCGGTACCGTTGAGCACGAGAAGTATGTCAACTTTATCCTTACAAAGAACCTACGCGACAGCTCCTTCGAGGAAACGGTTGAGACGTTGCGGTCCATCTTCGGTGATCAATCTTCCTTGTTCAACACAAAGTACCAATGTCTGAAACTGGCGAAGTCAGACAACGACTACGACTACGTCACCTATGCCGGCATGGCCAATCGAGAGTGCCAGCGTTTTAAGCTCGGTTCACTTACCGAGGATCAACCTAAATGCCTGATGTTCGTCTGCGGTCTTCGCTCTCCGAAAGACGCAGACGTCCGCACTCGCTTGCTGAACAAGGTCGAGCAAGATCCCACGACGACGCTTCAGATGCTCACCACGGAATGCCATCGCCTAATCAATCTCAAACACGACGCTGCAATGGTCCAACGCGGCACTGGTGCCGTACATGCAGTGCATTCTGGCTCATTCACTCACGGTTCGGGCAATGGTATGCGAACACAGAATCTCCCACGGCATTCCGACCCTGGTTCACTTCCCGCAGGACTTGGCTCGCATCCTCTGCACTAATACGCCAAGAAGTCACCTCCGTCCCTGTGTAGGCATTGCAGCGCCTGGCACTTTCATCGTGACTGTCCATTCAGATGGCACCGTTGCTCTCGGTGTGGTCAACTGGGGCACAAGGACGATTTCTGTTAATCCGGGCACATTGACAGTGGTTCCTGTACCTCAAAGTCGCAGTACAACCCCAAGTTGAAATCGAAGCTCAGATCCAAACCGGTTGGCAGATCCCTGAGCCTGAGAACTACTTTGCAATTAAACGCCCCCGGTCGACGGAAGTTCGTTTCCGTTTAGATAAATGGCTTCCAAGTTCGATTGCAGTTGGACACTGCGTCGGATATTACAGTCATTTCAGAGAGTCCCTGGATAACACTTGGTCGACCTCCAATCCGACGGATGTCTCAATCCGCCACCAGCGCCTGTGGCGGCCTTTTGCAATTGATTGGTCAATTGCAGTGTTGTGCCTCATTTCGAGGCCCAACTATAAACGGTTTCTGCTACGTCTCTGGCTCCAATCTCAGTTGACTCGGGCTCGATTGGATAAAACAGCTTGGCCTGCTCGATTTTCCAATTCAAACAATATGCAACCAAGTGCGATCCGCTGCCGCACCACGCAATGCGACGACTGACATCGTCCAACGGTTCGCGCCAATGTTTCAGGAAGGTCTGGGACGCTGCTCTCAGAACCAAACAATCCTGCATCCATCTCCAGGAGTTCAACCCGTCTTTTGTCCGAAAAGACCGGTACCGTACGCAGCTTTGGCACTCGTGAACCCAGAGCTCAAACGTCTTGAAGAACAGGGCGTCCTCATTCCTGAGATCGTACCGCTGATTTCAGCAACGGCGACTGCCACTTCCAGCACTCTTCGACGACCGTGCAGTCAGTCTGGCCTCACCGAAACCATTGTTTCTGACAATGGCATTTAATTCGTGCCCGGTCAGCTTGCTGAATTCTGCAGGTGCAACGTCACTGAACACGTTCGGTCACCTCCAAATCATCCACAGTCCAACGGGCAAGCAGAACGTTTCGTTGACATAAACAAACGTGCCCTTCTCTAATCGCGTAGGGAAGGGGTGTCTGAAGAAAACTTGCGGCAGCTCCCACTCGTCTACCGCAGGACTCTTAACAAGTTGTCGAACAGTAAACCATCTCCTGCCAAAGCCCTTATGAATCGTAAACTGCGAAGCACGCTGACCTCCATGATCCCGACAAAGCAATCAGTACACAGACAATTTTCTTCAGACGAACACACTCTGTTATCAGTTCAGTCGCCTGTCTACGCCCGCGATTATCGGTTTGATCACAACCAATGGGCAGAAGGTGTGATAACGAGACGCCGGGGCAAGGTGCTTTATGAGATTTCCGTTGCGGGGGACACTTGGGTTCGCCACCGCAATCAGCTCCGGCCACGCCATGGTGTCAATGAAGAAATCCGTGACGACCAGGGGACTATACCGTTTTACCTACTCCTGGACACGTTCGAGATTCCCGAAGCGTCAACCTTACCTCTGCCAACTGTCAAGACATGTTGTCCTCCCAGACGTTGGAGCAATCGACAACACCGACCACCGACTCATTCAGGTTGACCCGGAGAAGACCAGCTACTGCCAATCTTCGTAAGGGAGGTGTCGGAGAAGAACCCAATTCCCCCGATAATACCGTTTTCATTTGCCTTTAGAAAGGCCTAATTCATTCGGCCCGAAGTGACCTTCATTGTCGGCACGGTCATGTGCCACTTCACCACGCACTTCACCCTTCACGAGCATCCTCAGCCTAGAGCTAATTCCTGGCATACCGCCTACATGCTCGTCCCTTAATTGGGACATCAATGTACTGTCTGGATCTTTGTCTGGTCCACTTCTGTCCTTGTTTTCCGATTGGTCACAAACTCTTTAAATGTTTATTTCAATTTGAACATCACCCACAATTGATCGCAGCTGTCGCATTTCCATAGACTATCTAGTCGGCCCCTTTCGAAAAGAAGCACTAGACTCGAGTTTAGCTCTCATCAGAGCTCGTCAGTAGTGCATATCATCGCCACTGCCGGGACTTGAACCAGCAGGTTTAATGAGATCGGAGATTTCGACCTGTCTAGGAAGTCCTAATCGCGGGGTTATCGATTGGAGTCAACAGGACAGTAACTGTGTCTCCTATCGAGACGATCGGGCAACTTGATCATTACTCACAGGCGAAAGTGGTTGAACGTTCACATATGATAATTCGGTCGTGCCTAACGTGAGGTCAGTGGTGCAGTGGTAAACATGGTTACCTCATGAAAAGCGTGTCCGTGGTTCTAGTCCCGGCAATGGCGAGAATATGCACTACTGACGAGCTCTAATGAGAGCGAAACTCGAGTCTTGTGCTTCTTTTCGAGAAAGGCCGACTGGAAAGTCTATGGGAATGCGGCAGCTGCGATCAATTGTGGGTGATGTTCAAATTGAAGTAAACCAAATCCCCGACTACTCATCAGTAATCTTTAAATGTTGTCTAGTTTGTGACCGTGTTGTCTTCGGATTGAGTGACATAAAATGGCTCTGTCCGGAGGCCTGTCTTTTCTCTGTATTCATCTGTTAGCATTGGGTGGTTGTGTTGGTCGGGAAGATTCGTATTAATTTTGCACATTTCGTAGTCCGTTGTTCAGAACCGTTGAACGTCGTTCCGTTATCTACCGTTCCACTAACCGTTATTCCGTTGTCTGTTTACGCGCTCGTAGGCCGTATACCAAGTTACAACGCCACTAAAGCATTGATTTTGAATGAGTACTAAACAGTTTACGATATCTGAAAGAATGCATTGTTACCAAACACATTCAACAGTAAGAAAACACCACAATGAAGTGACGGCACAATACAGTTGTTTAATGTAAAGTTTAGAAAAAGAATAGAGCCGGGATAATCACATATCCACATAAGAGATGCCATTCTGTCTACATAAGCTGAACCTAATAGAGAAAATGACCATAGACAAGTGCAGACAGATGATTATTAAAAAAAGTTAATTTGGTGCGAATTTCGGCTGAGTGTAGGACATTTGCGTAAGCATTTAGTTCGTCGCTTGCATCAACCCGCGATCAACGACTGTGAGTTGAAAAAAAGCACGACGTTATTTCACTGTTATCGCATAAGAGCAAGTGTACAAGAGTTCTGGACCAGGAGATGATACATAAATGTACCTACAAACTGCTGGTCGATTGAGAATGTCCTCAATATCAAACAGAAGCAACAGAACGAGCTCAGCGCTCATGGCTGTTGAGATGTCACAAAAATGGCGTGTGGAAAGACAGACGAGTTCACAAGCTTAAAGCACACTTTTTAACGTTCGTCAAATTGATGGGTTTGTTCGGTATTGCTATAAGGATCACTTCCAGAACTCAGCTGTTGGTGAGCCCGACACTGAAGTTCGAAAACCAAATTGCCTAATTGACGAAATGTCAGCATCAGATCCGGTATGGACACGACGAGTTAGAGCGAACGAATGCCTTAGAGTTGTGACGATCGACTGAATCAAAGTCCCGAGACATCTTTTGATAAACTGGCTGACTAAGTTTTACCACAGATTTAACTAAGATCCGTTACCTGGTCTTCGAATAAATGAGAGTCTAGCCAGTTGCAGTTTAAATTATAAACCTGGCGAATAGGCAGTTCCAGAAATGTGATCGTTTTCAAAAAAAATTAGCAGATTACTTACAAACTGCTGGGTTTCGGAAGAAAAAAAAACGGGCAACTTGAGGGGCATGTGATGTTGCACACATCAGACAGCTTATGATGGAGCACTGAAAGATAGGTTGTCAAGTATCGAGCAAACCTCCGTTCACATGGACAACTACAGGAGCTTCTGAAGAGGGTGTCGATCAAAACCTGGTGGATACGAACTCTGTTTTATTTGGTGACGTGGGGCAAATCCACAACTTTCACATAACACGTCGGTATCGCGTTACATGCGTGAATACAGAGACAATGTGGTATACAGACGATGTTGAGATGAGAAATAAAACTGCATATGCAATAGCACAGCTAGATCAAACAACTAAAAAGGACGTTGCTGTGATTGGCTGCCACCGCTTTCGGACTGACCAACTATAAGTAACGAAAGAAAACCACATAGGCATACGCAACATGTGAACAACGCCGAACACATCATAATTATCGTCACAGACAGCAATACATCCATATTTCTTACAGATGCTTAGCTGCCATACAACCATGAAGATAAAAACAAGTCCCAGCCAGGGAGAAGAACAAAAGAACAGGCGTGGAAGGGACCTACCTACTAAAAATAGCTACGTCTGTATTCGAACAGTCACCAATAATGTGTCCACATCTTATAAACAAACAATCGAGCTGTTAGTAAAAGTAACGCGTCATCGGTAAGACAGTTCCCGTACAGCTTTCATTGCCCCGCGTCATTAAGTACATTTACTTCGGATGAACAACAACCACATTCACGCCCCTGAGCCCAATTAGCCGACATCTCTTCTGACGTCTTCAACCACCGATTCTGCAAGTCGCGAGGTCCCCAGACCGAGAGACGAATCCGACCTACAATGGCCCACCTGTTGGTGAACGATTTCATTTCTCTACTACGGGTCATCATCTGTCCATCTCGCACCTCACGTCAGTCGGCCGCAGCATCGGCAAGGAGTGATTTTCGTGGCAGACGATTATCTGGCATCCTTAGTACACGGTCTAACCATCCACATATGTTCAAACTGAAAGATTGCACAATGACACTCGGCTGACACCAATTTCCAAACATTCGCCCCCTAACCCTTTCATACTCGTGTCACCCATGCGAGCAACCGAACACTGAAATCGAAGGTTGAATATCTGAAGGTAGTTAACATATCCTCTGAACGGCCAGATTTTGCAGGCACAAGTAATACAGTATTCAGAGTAACTTTATTACACGACTGTTAAGCTTCAGAGAAATGTCACTCTGTCGCTGGAGGTGTATTAGATTAGCGAACATCACCCTAGCGTCCTCTGAACCTTCCTGTGGTGCTGCCGCCGAAACTTCACAGGCATACAGGCCGATCAAACTCTCCACAACTTCATTATCTTATAATGTGTACACGTAATCACAACTATCTTGGATAACAACTTTGCAACTTGAGACTGTAAAGTGCCTTTCGAAAAGTTTGGCAGTGTATGACAAAATAAAACAAACGCAGTGAACCGGGGAAGATATTGAAGTAAGCCACTTGGTGCTGAAACAGTCAGCCGGTTAAACGTTAACTCTAACCTGGGCTGAAGTATAGCACCAAGGCGCTGACAGCCTTTCAGCAAACTGCCGCTCCAGAATTTAGAGGAGTGAAAATGTGAATAATACATCTACATCCAGGACGAAATCTTGCCTGTTCCCTGATGATATTAACCACCCGAGCTGCAATGAGTTCACAAAGTATACTGGGGTCAAGCGAATCCCTCTATACTTTTCGCGAGAATTTCTGACTCCTTTTATGAATGCCGGAGGGACTGTCCAATGACTTTAGTAGAGAGAGACATTTTTTGCAGTCCACACTTGTTGGAACAAATGAATGAAGGCTTTCACTAATACTTTCTTCATTGCAGGTAATCCGCTTGAGACTGTAGACAGTTTCACATATTTGGGTAGCACTATCTCGTCAGCCTGTAATGATGTTGAAGAGATATCAGCGAGAGTAACAAAGGCACCAGTTACCTTTGCCAAACTGCGTCATCTGTGGCGTCGAAAAGACGTCCGGTTATCGCTGAAAGGAAGGGTATATAATGCCTGTGTGCGTTCCATTTTGCTTTATGGTTCGGAAACGTGGCCTGTTCACGAAGAAGATATCAACAGGCTTGCTGTGTTTGATCATCGTTGTCTCCGCCAATTGGTCCATATTAAGTGGACTGATCGCGTGGGCAATGTGGCCATTTGCCGGCGCGTATTCCGGAACGCTTGGGATGCGCAATCAATTGGTCAAATAATCACGGTACACAGCCTGCGATGTTTGGGTC
>JTDE01001329.1:56420-71529 GCA_014338405.1 Paragonimus skrjabini miyazakii | reverse complement strand
GGAGGTGCCGGCGGTAATTCCATTGTCTTGATCGATTGTAACCAGTACGATTAAAACCAGGTAGAGTGGTTGGCCCTATCTGGAGTTGCTGAACACTTGGCCGGTCAAGGTTTGCACCGAGACCGCCCAGTCGGCACCACGAGGAGGTGGTTCAGCGCGCCGCCTTGCTGGTCCTTGCTGTTCTACTATCTGTACCGCTACTAGCCCTGTATCGAGCTGTACTATCAGATTTAGTTGTTATTGCTTTCATTGGACGCTCCGTCCTGGTCATTTTTGTTCCTCACGTTCATCAGTAAGCATTCTCCAACAGTCTATACAATCACTAGGCATCTGTATGAACGGCTTCGCCGATAAAGTTCGAATAACCCTGTAACTGGTTCGTTTTTTTTGCGCATGCGGCACTAATTAAACTGATCTATCACATCAGCCACTGAATCTCGTCATCTACACATTCTCCTCGCGTTTCTTACATAGAGCAGCCTTGTCGAGTCCAGGTGAATTTATCTTATCTAACCTTAATGTGATTTTCAGATTGTTTTTTTTACATACATCGTTTGTACTTTGTTCTCTAATATATACGTTGGGAACTCTGTATCAAGACTGCTAGCAACGTAATAGTTTTTTGACGAATTGCACTTATTCTTTAGCTGATGTGCAGTCCCCTGTTGTGATCAAAAATGCCTACTTTCTTATAGTTGGTTCGTAATGAACGTTACTGTTGTTTACACTTTCTAAGTTTTAATGGAATCGGCTCGTGTTGAGATGGATGATGATGCAATCTTGGTGGACGTGCAACTGGCAGCTTTAAGAAAAGGACTCACTCGGGCATTGCTCAAAAAGAACTCATCGAACGATCTCCCAGTTACTGAGCTCACTGTTAGATCACAATCGGACGCTTGCAGGCATGAGTCTGTGCTACCCCTACGGCCAACTGATCCTCCAACGGCAACCAAGTTCCCAAAATGTGAACAACAAACCAAAGAAGAACTAAAAACCTGCATGGATGAACTTCGTCGATGGGTGAGTGAATGGTTATGTTAGATTTGTTTCATTTTGCCCCGTTTTTTATCCAAGGATTCAAAAATGTGCAAATTGTGTATATACGCACTGTCCGACGTAACACAGAACTGCATTTGCTGTTACCTCTGATGGAGTCTTGCTAATCATTGTCTACGGGATAACTAAGCATAGCTGTCATGCGGGTGTCTGTGTTCGGTCCCAGAGGTAGTAGCTTTTTGGTTTGATGAATACTTTCTCTGGAAATCCACTGCTGGTTCGTGTTATCTTTACTTATACGACTCATTTGTAACTGTCATCACTGTTCGTGCCCTTGGCCAGCAGATGTGGTAGCGTGCACTCACTTTAACTGGATTTATCCCTGTATGTCTTCGGTGATCCGGAAACTCAATTATAATTCATCCTCAAGAGTACGGGGGTTTAACAACGCTGGCTAACAAGGCCTGTTACTTCTTACGTCTGCCTATGCGGTTTGGCGGTACTCATCCAGGAAAATAATTTCATACCGACAAACGCTGTCACCAATTCTAAGCGACGATTTATTGTAAACCATAAACAAGTCCTCTCGAAGATAGGCTTACTCCACGTTTTTACTTACTGTAACATGTGATCATTATCATTGAAGACAGCAGTATATCATTTGTTCGTGCTGATGTTTAATTGTTATGCTACCTTTAAGACAACAACAAGATCTGACCAGCAAACAGAGGAAACAGAAGAGAGGCGGTCTAATTAACAGATAAAATTCAAACATTCGACATCAAGATATCCGCATCTTGCGATTAAACAACTGGACTATGAGTGAAAGTAAGGCGTCATCATCAAAACAGCCTTCATTCCATTTTCACCGACTGTGCCTTCAATTGAATTTACTTCACATACAACTCGACCAAAACGGCAGTAACATTCACATCATGTCGTCTGCAGCTACTGACTCGGCGAGTCGCACAGACCACAACATAGAAGATGAACGCGATCTGCAGTGGCTAACCTCGTACTAGCTGACTTCATTTTCGACACCAGGTCATCATCCGTCCACTTCACACCCTATCCCGAACAGCCACAGCATTAGCAAGGAGTATTCTGTGTGATAGACTATTAGTTAGCATCCCTAGTACGTGGTCTAGCCATATAAGTGTGTATGAAATCAAAGATTGAATAATTACTACCAAATGCCAGCTTCCTAATCTCTTCGTTGCCTATCCGTTGGTGCCACCCAATGCGGGCGATCGAACGCATACATCGTTAATCAAATACCTGGTGACTGTTGACGTTTTCTGCCGTGATCGGCCAAATTTCGGCGCTTTGAAGTAGCACAGCCTTCAATCGCCTTGTGTACACCCGACCCCTAAGCTTCAGAGAGATACCTCTCTTTTGCCAGATATATCCTAGATTGACGAATATCACTCTAGCCATGGAGACGAGCTTTTACTTCATTCCGCAGTGATCAACAGTTCCGATAAATTTAGTGTCGAACATTTTGTTCACGTGATCACAGCGGTCTTTCAGAAGCACTTTACACTTCATAACTGCAAAACGTTTTCTGAAGTATTTAGCAGATTGCGAAATAGCGACCAGCTTTGCGTGTGTACCTTGAAAGTTTTCAAGCAACACTTTATCGTCAGCATAAACAAGGTCAGTTAATCTTCCACTTAGAAGGCGATCTACGGTAGAATTTTGTGCGTCGTGGACAGTCCTCTGTTATTTTGTCTGTAACAAATTTAAACAAAACTCGTGGAGAACTTTCAGATACATCTCCCCTTGGTACTGAAACTGCCGAACAGTTAATTGTAAACCGTAACCTAAACAACAGTATGCGATTAAAGCGCCATTATTGTTTGCATACGTGCTCGATATATATTTGCACTTAAGCGGCTCTAGAATTGTAGATCGTCTGACCGAATTGAACATACCTTTATAGTTCAGAAAAACGTTAATTGTTTCCAGGCGCTGTTTCAGAATTTGACGAGCAGTGAAAACTAGATCAGTATATCCCCGTTCAGGACGAAATCCCGCTTGCTTATCCCCACTGTCTACCCCTCGGGCCGCAATTAAGTAGCGAAGTATAGTGGCTTTCAGTGTCGCGTTCTGAGCTACTCATCCGAGAGACTCCAAAATAGAGGTCTGGGTGGCACTGAGCAGTCTCGATTTTTTGGGGAAACAACACCTTTTTTAAGTAGAGGAACAACAATGTTCACGGTTGCTATTAAGCGGCAGGCTTTCTCGCGTTTTGATTGACGAGTTCGTTGCTGTGTTGTTCCACGACCTTGCACCTAGCAATTCGGTTTTTTGAGATGGATACGCATTCAACAGCAGCTGGTCGCCGTTTATGACTCCGTAGCGGCTTTTGTGCGAACACCGATTAGCTGAACTTTCTCCAACCAAGATACCGCTCCACTCTAATTTCACTACAGCCAGAAGCCCATTTAAAGATGGTGTTGCTAATCCCTGTATGGTTTCTGCAAGTCCCTGACATCTTCCTTGAATATGGGTGCTATCGTCGTTTGACCCTAACGGTGAAGGGTGTTCTCTGTCATTGAATGAAGGGAATCAGGGCCTCTGCCTACACCTTCCCCCCTTCGATAAGGTGTGGTAGCATAAGCAGTATGCGTTTTATAGTCAGAATTCGCCGAAGACATCATCTACCGTTTACTATAGTCGAATGTGATGTCGAAGTTCATCGCGTACGCATACCTAATGAGCGGCAACAACCATGAAACCGATCGTATGTTTCTGGTCAATTTTGACCATAAAACACATACTGCTTGTGTTACCATACCTTATCAAATTATACCATCTAGGACCTTGTAACAGATTAGTCTTCTGCATAGTTCCAGTTAGTGCTCTTAATACCAGCACTGGTCCATGGGTGCCATTGAGCCTGGAGTAAATGGCATAACTAACTCGCAGATGTACTCCTATTTACAAACCTCTCAACCTTTTTCAAGTACTGGCACGAAGTTATCTAGGCCAACAACCTTATTGCTTTGGATATGGTTGCAGATATACGATGTGGCTCAGATTTGAACTGACTTAAATGATTCGTAGAATGCGTTGGTCTCCACTCCTGAGGTGCCACTGCGAGTTCGCTTCGTATATTTCATGAACTGAGTTAGTGATTTGGCTTTCACCATTAGCACACAAACTGGTAGTGCTACCGCCGTTTTTATACGTTGAGTCTGTTTGTAAATATCGAGTAGACTTAATGGGTTTGCTGGCATGGATTGATAGCTTCCACCTTCCGTTTCTCGTCGGGCTTACCATTTTAATTGCAGACGTCTCATCGCCAACCAATGTCGTCAGGGTGGAGCAGTTTGACACTTCATAAGAGACCTCTCTTCGATCCGAAGTCATCTGTCTCGTATGCATTCTTGACCGCACTCGACAAGTAACTGGATTGCTTGCTGCCTACTGGAGTCATACGCTTGATCACTCATTCCACGTCGGCAAAACCTATCGTCACTTTGAAAGGGGGCCAACGAAGCGGCACCTCTACGAACTGATCGTTCCACCAGTCTGGACTTAGGTCTTGATGGTTATTACTACACTTTTATTTCTTGACGATATGTCCGCTAAGCTAGATCGCGTTGCCGCCTGTTTTTGACTTAGTATATCCGAAGGTTAAGGTGTAATCTGACAAATTGCTTATTTGAACAAAACATTTAAAAGACGAATATTAGTAGATGCTAGCATTTCGTATTGCCTCTTCAGTACCAAAATAACCAATATCACGGGAAACTTCCAATTTAACGTCTACAGTACATGGAGGGGGTATGAACAAAGAAACCAACAATAACAAAACCGTCCAGTCGTGTGATCTGAATGACACTCGCTGCGACTTAGGACCATGGCAACCTCAGGTTCACACATAATTGTTTTTATACACACAACACAGGTTTGAACCGGTTTATCGCGACGGCTTCAGCAAATTTTAGGAACCGTGGGTTGTAGTGGCGCACTATGATGGTACTGACGAGCCAGTACGATGTTCCTCTTCTGACTGTTTTGTTCAAATTACTGAAGGGATATAACTGTTATAAATTGCCTATTCATCAAAACCCGATGTTGACCATGTCAAATGGTTCTAATCGTGAAGTCGGTGCCGTGATATCACATGCATTTGTAAACAAACTGAAGAACACTATCACGTACATCCCACGTCTCTTTGCACCAGTTAAGCGTAAGTGTGGTCAAATTAAGTGGATATCTTTGGCCACCGGGAATTTCTCTAGGATGCTCTTTATTCGTCATTTCTCACCCCTGGTGGATCCGGAGAGGTTGCCGTGACTGCATAATTGGAACACCATTCTTACCGACTACTACTCTGACATTCACCGTACTTCTATTACGATTAACCGACAGTTGGTCGACTCTTTCTCTTGATCGCCTGACAGTCAAAGTGGAACTAAAAGACGTCTTTGCAATAATGTCCGTCGAACCAATATTGCATCGTTTAATTTCGAAAGCAGTCTGCGTTCTTTTGATTTCCACCGTTATCCCAGAAGTCGTCATAAGTGCTCAAACGCTGCTTCCACCTGACACAATGACTAACCAGGGGCTTTCAAGGTTATTTCTAACTGTTCTACTATGACCGAAACTCGTTATCTATCACCGATGATCGGCTTCTATTCTGTCAGTGACACCGGTGTAATGCCGCTGTAATCCACTAACTTCATCATGGGTACCCCGGGATCAATCGGACGACCACTGACCATAAGCTTCATGTATTAGCTCAGTGTGGACAAGGAGTTAGAATACCTCAATCAGCATTACTCGAACTTTGCGCTGATCTTGCAGTTACAAACGAAACGTTTATTGCATTCTTGGCGAATGTCAACGGCGCCCTAGTCCAGCATTCATCTGGACCAAGTTGGACCGGTTCAGAGATACATCAGAGACACATCCTGTCAACTGACCACAACGTGGGCCTGACCTCAGCCTTCACCATCATAGTGCGCCACTAAAACCCACGGTTCCTAAAATTTGCTGAAGCCGTCGCGATAAACCGATTCAAACCTGTGTTGTGTGTATAAAAACAATTATGTGTGAACCTGAGGTTGCCATGGTCCTAAGTCGCAGCGAGTGTCATTCAGATCACACGACTGGACGGTTTTGTTATTGTTAGTTTCTTTGTTCATACCCCCTCCATGTACTGTAGACGTTAAATTGGAAGTTTCCCGTGATATTGGTTATTTTGGTACTGAAGAGGCAATACGAAATGCTAGCATCTACCAGTGTTCGTCTTCTAACTTTTTTGTGCAAATTACATATTTTATTGATCGCCTTCGAAATCTTGGAATGACCAAAGGTCCTAACAATACGTTAACTACCATTTGCTAAGTTCGCCAGCTATCATCGTTGTGCCCATCCAAAGACGTCGCTCACCAAAGCAGCACCCAGATAAACTCGGCTGCTTTTGTTTAATTCTGTCAGGTTAACCATATAATCCACTGCGCAAGCGAAATGCTTCGCTGACACATTAGAGCGAGTTGTGTGGAGGTCAAGGAAAGGAAAGGAAACCGGAAAGGCCTAACGGGGTTACTCCAGGCGATGTTTCACTGGTGAAACTATCCCAGAAAACGAAACTATCACTGAATACTTTCCTGCTCAAGGTGACCCACAGCACGACTTGTAGTGAAGCTGTGCAGACACAATTTGGTCGGCAGCATGGAGTCATATTTTACTTGTTCCATTCAGGGCATATTGTTTTGGACGTGGCTGTCGCGCCACCGATCAAGTATAGATGGCAAATTGTGTCCTGTTCGAACATGGAGACATCCCGTATAAAGTTAACGTACAGAGCCGCCTGTGGGTTCGCCACATCAGCCACCTATGCTGGATATTCCTTTTGCGTGCATCACCTGAAGACTGCAACCTTCATTTGGAGCCCTTTTTGGGTCCCTTCGGCCTTCCACATCATACGACTTGTCTATAGGAATAAATATCAACATTTGCTTTTCTCGTGCTCATACCGTGGACCGATAGAGCACAGACATCACCGTGCTTAACACAAGTCAACTGGAGACTTTGGTCTCACTGTCGATCAATTCAAATGAGAAATCCTGAGTGTGGTCAAACTTGACCAGATTATTTTCTAACTGCCATACAGGAGATATCTGCCTATCACCATTCCAAATATTGTCTGGCACCGTCACACCTTCGGGTTACAGTTTTAAGTTGTAAGTTACGTACACCTATTACTCGTAATCCTTTCTGTCTATTCCTGTCCGTACATTGTTACAGCGTACTCAATCAGTTTGCGAATTGTTGTTATTATGTGCCTCGGATTTCCTCTACTGTTAATCCTACTGGACTTATTCTACAGGTTATATCGGAGACAATGTCATCACTGCATAGACGTGCTTCTGTACACTAATAACTTACCGTTCAATGTAAAAATGACGGTCATGTACATTTATAATCAGAATGGGGGTCCTCGTGATCACTCAAACCGCTGGTTAGAGACGCTATCCGAGATGGCTATGTGTCGCAGTCAATGGCGGACCTGTATCCATACCATTTCTAGTACTTCCGCTTAGTCTTGTTTTAATAATTTTCAACCTTCTTAGTAGCGTTTTCTTCTAGGATATTCCACGTCACTGTTGAGGTGAGCGGCGGCCCGAGCCACAGTACCTTTTGGCCAGGCTCAGGGCTGTTGTGATGATGATGATGATAATCAGAATTGTGCCGACCCACTACCTTGCCTACACCATACCAAGGACCCTAACGACAGACCGTTTGAATCTGTTAACAATTAGTGCCACCATGGTTAAAAAGCACCAATATACTTGCACTTCTTGAACAGTATTTGTGGAATCTTTCATCCTGAAATCCTCTATAATCTACCCATACATGAAAATCAACAAACAGTTCTGTCGTCCTTATCTTAAAAATGATTTGGCACTTGAAAGTAGTTTAACGGTGAACAGTTGTGGGGTTCAGAAAAATCCCTTAATCAAACAGACTAGCGGAATTAGGTCGGTTCTCAATGCATTATTGACGTCCATGAAAAGTCCTAATTCTTACCTACGAAATATTTCACACCGCTAATTATACACTGGCAGATCCTTCCTCATTGAACGAGAAGGAACCTTTAGGTGGTCGTTTAATGAGACTGGATTATGAAATAGACAGGTTACTAAATAGGCAGCATTGTTTTGCGGTTACGGGCTGTTGACAATGGAACCCACTGCCTAACCGTGTAGTGAGGGCTGAATCAGTGGAGTTTTAAAGTGTTACTTAATCGACACATGCATGAGAAACAATGTGCGTTTCAAGTTTCCTGGCTACCTCCCTAGACGATACGTTATTTTAGTATGTTTCAGTATTCGTTGCTGACGCGATTGCATGTCAATGGCTTTATTGAAGTTTCCTTTGGTTCACTTTCAATCACCTTTTTTACGTATTAAAACTATCGAAAATAGTCCTAGGTAATACAAAAACGGAAACCCATAACTGAAACTCTTTATCCTTTCTGTAACATCTTATGAACTCTTGCA
Source organism: Paragonimus skrjabini miyazakii (assembly GCA_014338405.1). Classification (NCBI taxonomy): domain Eukaryota; kingdom Metazoa; phylum Platyhelminthes; class Trematoda; order Plagiorchiida; family Troglotrematidae; genus Paragonimus; species Paragonimus skrjabini miyazakii. Next base: position 63,013 of record JTDE01001329.1, on the reverse strand, counting down.
ATGTGAACGCCGGGTTTGTCAAACAACTGAACGCGAAGAATGAATATCACCATATTACTGCTGTACAGCTAAGCCTCTGTAAATAGCGACACTTCCCAGTTAACCGCTTTAGAACCCATTAAGGGCTATTCAGCCAGATCGCTGTAGGTGTCATTATCACGGCTTACAAGTCAGTGAAATACATGCGAATCAATCATGTAAACAGGCCGGGTGGTCCAAGCAAAAGCCAGTTCATCTCCAGGCGAGATGTATAATTTCTCACCGCGCAGCATAAGTGAACTGGTCTGTTGAGAGCGCATGTTACAGCAGTAGGTAAAGGCCAGTGCGCTAAACAGTAACTGAATCAGGTGGTTTTTTTGTCACTAGTGGCAATTTGGGTAGATTGTTGGAGTTTTTAACTTGTATTCAACATTGAGTGACGAACACTGACTCATTTCACTCACGATTTTACGCGTTCATCCTTTGCATACTTTTGTAATTTGTGTGCTTAGCTGGGTGACCCAATTAATCTGTGCATGTTGTGGACCAAATAACTCCCAGTAATTCTACTCAATCGATGATAAATGCTTTAACTACGTGCTGCTTACTCACTCATTTATTTGCATGCCTACTCGCAAAGAATGTAGTAACTTGACTTTTTTTAATCAAAGTAGTGTTGTTAGAGAAGAGTGGTGATGGAATCACCCAGCGCCAACTGTCTAACCGGCATTGTTTCAGTAAAAGGCAGATATAAAGTCCGATTTGCAACATACGGGAAATCCTGTTTACTGAGAAAGAGAGTGACATTAACTCTCAGCGTCAGTGCACTCCAGAAATGCGGTTGAAAGGCTTTAAGACATTAGAAACAAGCGGCTGCATCGGCTGAAAGATGAACGAGAAAAGTTGGGCGATAGAGGTGCAAAAATCCAAATCATAAGTGTAGCAGATTTGTTGTCCGCACCGGACTCATAAGTATATATATTGTATATACGTGTGCTTATATTGTACAGTAACTAATAACGTATATTGTATATAACCACATATCAAAAACGTAGCCGTTTGCAATCCAGCGTGTATTTTTGGAGCTACAACCTGGAAGCGTGGTGTACTCGTGGCTGTGTTTACCTCTGCAGCAGTGCCTGTGCATTGATGCTGTGTAATCAGAATCGAAGGTGGCGCCAATACCGAGACTCAGCACTATCAATCTGCACCATATGTATCATCGTTATCAAGTCATCTAGTGCCCCCAAGCACGATCCTGTTGCTACTACACATTCGATGGGGTGCACTTTTACAATGATTATAATGGTTTAGAGCCAGGATTGAAACGGAACAATCAGCCCAACGACGTGCTCGTTTGCGCAAACTAACTGTAAAGTTGCCTGTTTCTACCATTATCCTGACCACTTCCCAACCCACAAAATTATTTTTGTGTGTGTGCAGATCTCAGTAAAACAGTAGCACTAATCACAACACCTGACATGAGTTCTATCCTAATTAATGAAAACTAGACTCACGATAAGCTTACAATGCAAACTGGGGTGTGGAATAATTGTAAGACCGACATTCAAATTCGACAGAACTTTGTGGCGTTTTCACTTCAACTTATCATCCGGTGTTATTCGTCCTATGAACCATGCTTACTGTACTCTCATTATGGATTGGGCCAATATAGCCCACTAATCGATTTTCGCTCAAGGTCAATGACTAACATTGCATCATTGCACCTTCATCTAAGTTCCCGAAATGTAGCTCCCAGAGCAAGGGGAAGAGAGAACAAATGAGTTTTTCGGGCATGAGGAGAAAAAGTACTAGGCGTCTGAGTGAATCAAAAATGGCTGTTGGCACATTTATGACTAACAACCCCTCATGTTGTGCAGCCAATGGGGCTGATGACTTTAGCTAAATGTGGTAAACTAGGACTCATTCGTTCTCTGTTGTAAGTTCGTTATATCAGCATACGCTGCACCGTACAGTTGTTGCTAAGATCGCGTTCTATGACGCCATCAATGATCTGCTGAGGCGAACCAAGTACTTAGGCACCATCCTACTGGCAAGTGAGTTGAACGCCCGGCTTGGTCCTCTTTCTCCGAAATTGAAGCGACTGAGTTGTATGTTTGGTGTCTAGGCATAGTTCATTGGTGACGATAAAATACTGCTACAGCTATGTACAGCTCACGGTATCTGTATCCGTGTCATATGGAGACCATCTTGTGCATCTTAGTCGTGGTCACAACTTTGCAACGGTCAATCGTGAGTGGCTTCATTCTATTGAAGAGTAACGTGTATTTTGAGACAGATGTGTAGACTCAAGCCGTGCTGTTCTATTTGTCATTTTCTCGGAGGGCACACGTTCGTAAATGCAAACTAACCGGCGTTAGAGCGAAAAGTGTTATAAACACTCATCTGGTGGTGCTAACGAACAACTTATCCATAGCAACTCACGTGAGAAAACCTATGGGACACTGAGAACAACTCGCTGCGGTTATGGAGGTTTACTATGACGCAGTACGTCCCGAAACTATTATGTATATAAATGTGTCATATCGATAAACCACATTAACAAACGTTACGCGTTTGCACTTGGTTCCGAGGATGACAACGACTGTCGATGTCTTTACATGGGCTAGTTGACAGTAAACGTAGAGACCGTGAACATCTGTAGGCTAGGCGACCGAAAGGGATGAGACGAAATCATTTATGTGGTCTTAGAACACCGCCGTTTTCTCTGATCTGTGGTTGTGTGGGTCGTCGAGTTGGTGTGATCGATAACTCTTCATCTACCACTCGCGTCAGCGTGACAGATAGTCTGAGCAGTTCAACTGGTGTCAATCACATCATATAGACGACAGGAGCCGATTGGTCAGTTAGTTCCTTCTATACAGTCCTTTCTCGGAAGTCAAGGTCGTTCTGGTCCGTGCGTTATTGAAGCGTTGAAAGGCTGCTGGTCCTTATTTCTTCCTCTTTTTAAAGGTGTTAAAGGGAGATTGATATTGTAAGTGAGGAAATTCCTTTGGGCGGTTGGGTAATCTGAAGAGGCGCCCCATGATAGGTGTTTGTCAACGGGCAATCCTGTTTTCGGCTAGAATGCCTGAGGTCTCTGACAACCACAGAGACATCAATGGACAACTTTTCCACCCAACATTGTTTCGATTTAACTTTAGCACGTCCGGATGCCAGTTTTTCGTTACTTGATGTCAGGATTTCTCCGTGGTTTTGATTCTTGCCTCTAATGCTGACAAACTCATCTGATCACACTAGCGCAGTAGAGTGCGCTAATAGCACTAGAGTCCCAACACTGTTCGCGAGTTAACAATAACGCGCCTTACTCGAGTGTGACTTGCGAACGTTCACTGTTCACGATTGAAGCGCGACTGTGTTCGCCAAAATGGGAGTGTATGCGCCGTCTGAGCTACATCTCTTCTGTCTATCCCCCCAGTGTGTTCGGGGCCACCGTTGCCCATTGCGATTGCGTTCCTTGATTTGGTTAGGATGCCTGATAATATGGATTATTACTGTCTTGACTCGGACATGATGTTGCCGTCGCCATTCTCTGTCTTATTGCAATCTTCACAATGCCTATCACTCAGAATCTGAATCGTCTTAAACGAAAATAGAATCACTAGCAGTGGAATTTGCGTCGCGCTTTCATATTACAAATTGGAAGTTCACAACTGAAGCATTCCCACTCATCTTCCCCTTATTGCAGTTGGTCAACCTGAGACTGTAGTCGGTTTCAGCTGCTATATCGTTAGCCTGTAATGTTATTGATGATATTCCAGTGAGGCTGGCAAAAGCAAACGTTGCTTTTGCTAACGTGTGTCACTCGTAGCCTTGAGAAGACGTTCTGTTTTCCCTGAAAAGAAGAGTGTGTAGCGTATGTGTGCGATTTGTGCCGTTCTATGGTTCGCCCTGACCTTTTCTGCTACCTTGGCGTGGTGGTCAGGCTTGTGTGCTGTTTTGATTCGGAGGGCTGTGCTGACTGCGACCTCGGTCGTTGCAGGTTCAACCATGTCAGATTGGCCAAAGGGGAGCAGCCAGACAAAAAGCAGATGCGTCCGTTGTGAAGTGTTCGTTGTGTATGGTGTCAGTGTGTTCTGTTTCGGTTGGGGTTGTCTCTGCAGTATTATCTTTATGTGAATGTACCGAATGTCTTGAGTTGTGACTGTGGAACCTGTTCTAATTGGTTGATGTTAATGCCTATGTATGCATTTGTGTCACTTGCTGCCTTGCGGTACAGGCTCTTGAGCCAAAGGCTTTGGTTGAGAGCCCTAATCGCTCTCCTGTCTAGGTCTGCGCGTCCTGGCAGTATCCTAAGCCCATAAAAACCATGACTTTACAACAGAAACCAAATACCATACTGCATCGGCCGTCGCGCAGGATAAACCGGGTCGCCCTATCTGCTGCACATGGCAGGGTGGATAGGCGAAAATATGCTATTGCCAATCACTGAACCTCATACTGTCTCCCCAATGTTACTCCCCGAGCAGGTAATGCACACTCAAGTTTCAGTACCTCGAAGAGCAACCTGGAACAGGCCCGAGGACGCAAGAAGTTCTGTGTTGGGGCATGGAATGTGCGCACGCTGCTGGATCGATACAGCTCCAAAGGATGGCCAGAGCGGTACACTGCACTGATCGCGATGGAACTGCGTCCCTGTGGGATCGACGTAGCAGCCTTGAACGAGACAAGCCTTGCAAACCAAGGTAAGTTACGGGAAGCAGGTGCTGGGTACACCTTCTACTGGATAGGTTACCCGACAGACGGTACTCGGGAGCATGGTGTCTGTTTCGCAGTCGGTGATCGCATCAACGCTTTGATGATAGGCGAACCGCACGGCATCAGCCCTCGAATGCTGTCTATGGGACTCGGTCGAGGTAAGTGTGCTACATTTGTTAGTGTTTATAGTCCGACTATATGTCACACTGATGATCCAAAGGATTAGTTCTATGATCAACTGTCCGCCACAATCCGGTCGATGCCGGTGACTGATCGACTGTTTGTTTTGGGTGACTTGAACACTCGAGTCGGGCGCGACTCGGTAGCTTTGCCGGGAGTCGTCGGACCCTACGGCATTGGTTCAGTCAGTGGGAACAGTGATCGACTGCTACGTCTGTGTGCTACTCGCGAGCTGGCTATCACAAACACCCGATTCCAGCTGGATGCGAGCGACATCACGACGTGGACCCATCCGCGAAGCGGTCATCACCGTCTGCTTCATCACGTGATTGTGCGGCAGCGCGACATTCGTGAAGTGCGCATCACGCGAGTGATGCGTGGCACTGACTGTAGCACCGATCATAGACTGGTCAGGACTAAATTATCTATCCATGTACGCAAGTCTGTTCATTGTAAATCTTCCGGACAACGGCACAAGTTGGATATCAAACGACTGGAGAACTGCGAGACGAAGACTGCTTTTCAATGTGCAGTTGCCGCTCGTCTGCACGACGTTCCTGTATTCACTACCCCTGAGGGTATGTGGCAGTTCATCACGGAACGGATCACGACGGCAGCCACCGAGGCGGTTGGTGTCAAGCGCCAGAAACGTCCGGACTGGTTCGACGACAGCAACGCGGTTATCGCCGAACCGATACGAGAGAAGAATGCTGCGTTTGCTGCTTCCACAGTGGGCCCGAACAATGGAGCGAGGAAGGCGACGTTCCGAATTATCCGACGTCAACTGGCCGTACGCGTTCGCAGAATCAAGGACAACTGTTGGATGAAGCAGTGTGAGCGGATGCAGGGCTTCGCAGATCGTCGGCAACATAAGGAGTTCTACGATTCGCTCAAAGCGATATTCGGCCCGTCTATCCAGTCTACTAAATTCGCTGGTAGACGTGGACACCGGCTGTTCGTGCACCCAGTCAGAGGACATCATGAAAGTCTGGCGCAAACACTTTGGTAGCCTACTAAATCGTCCTGCTGCAATTGATTAGGTGACCGTGAACAGCCTACCGCAACAGGCTATCAAGCCTTCATTTGCTCACGCTCCTGATTGACTAGAGTTGCAGAGAGCGATTGGTCAACTTCGCAACTGGAAGGCTGCAGGTGACGATGGATTGCCAGGCGAGATCCTGAAGAATGGCGGGTCGGCGATGGAACGTGCATTGCTCCAGCTGGTTCACTCCATCTGGAAGCACGAGGTGATGCCGCAAGATTTCAAGAATGCTGTGATAGTACCTTTGTTTAAAGGTAAGGGTAACAAGCAATGCCCCAACAGCTATCGAGGCATCAGTCTGCTGAGCTGCACAGACAAGGTACTTGCCAGAATCCTTCTGAACCGGCTGAACACGGATGTCTTAGAGGCCAGTGTTCCTGAGGAGCAATGCGGATTCCGGGCGAATCGGAGTACGATCGACCTAGTGTTGGCTGCTCGACAGCTTCAAGAGAAGTGCCGGGAACGCAACCAGCCCCTGTATGCCCTCTTCGTCGACTTCACCGTAACGTTCGATTCCGTGAGCTACGAGGCGCTATGGTCGGTGCTTGGTAAGTTTGGATGTCCAGATAAGTTCGTCAGTTTGATTAGATTGTTGCATGAGGGCGAAGGTGCAATCGTGTGGATCTACCTGTGGTGATTTTGACATTGTCACTGGCGTGAGGCAGGATTGTGT
>JTDE01001329.1:4042-47097 GCA_014338405.1 Paragonimus skrjabini miyazakii | reverse complement strand
AAGGCGCCAATCACACACCTAAACCGGGTAGAAGTGCACACGACGCGTGAACAGAAACCTGGGGGTGTTGTGGACTGGAATGCTGACTCATAAACGCGAGCGCGCGCGGAGCATGTGAACTAGCGAGCTGGACAATAAAGATTGTGCTTTATTGGACGCCTTTTCGCTACAATATGTGCCGGAATGAGATCGTTCGGTGTATATACATCGCCTAGTGCTAACAAACCGTGGTTCCGAGTTGTTTTTGAATGTGCAGGTCTGTCATATTGTGTCCTGCGCTTAATAACGGCCGGCGCATGCTCAGAGTTACCGAGAGTTTTCCCCACAGGAAGAGCCACACTACTGACAACCCTTTCGCATCTCGTGATTAGTCTATTTGATAGTGGATTACGACTCAGTTCGATTTGCCGGAACCTTGCACTAGAGGAAACATCTAACCTGCGGTCGCCTATCACACAATGTAATGGCCAAGTCGAGAGATTTGTGGACGCGTTTATGACTGCGAAAATTGGAGGGTAAAGGAAGAAAATTAGACGACCGACAATTTCTCGCGTATCTACCGTTTAACACCCGACGCTTCGACGACGGAACAGCAGGTACCGGCTGCAACATATAAGGGAACACCATTAAGAATGGCACGTGTTGCAATACGACACAAGATCCTCGCAACAGATCAAAATGAACTGATGGAATTGCAGTTCATCAGGCATGGCACGTCGCACTTCAAGTTCCCGTATACAGAACCAGTCTATGTACGAAATATGGGTCATAACGGCTTCCAGACGTCGATCGCGAGAGTAAACTTGTCCATAGCACTCGAATTAGAAACTTCACTCGGACACGCTATGGTGATCATATAAGACAACGGACTATTGAGTACAAATATCACTAATTACTCAAAGATCAACTGCTAATCAACATTCTGCTAGCGATAGCTCCACTGCCGTCCACATACTCAGCCCAACAGAAACTTCAGATACTTGTGAAAAATCGAACTGTTTGGCTTTTTTTCACACACTCGTATGCCTTCTTGCAACGCCTGTGACCCCGACCTCGCGGTCTAGTGCGCAGGAGTCTAGACTATCATTATGACACCTAACCACGGGTTAGAATTTCAATTCTCCGGCGAGCGTGGCGTTGATAAAGTTTAACAAAGCCGAAACAGCTGTCCACCACTTCGCTGATGGTCGCCGTGATAAAATGTTTGCACAAACCACTCTGGGGCCATGGTGGATGCTTGTTCGTTTGCAGGCCTACCAAAAACGGTTAATCGTTTTCACTGTGTGGGAGAACAGCGACAACTGAGGAAGGTAAGCTATATTTACAGTCATCGTTCATCCTACTAGCCGCTGAAGGTCTAACATCTTTGAATCAATATACTTCTGCGTTCCGACTGGCTTGTCGCTAGGCTGGTCACAAACGCAGATAACATGTCACAGCCATTCTGATCCCGTTGCAAGAGCCTGCAGGTTCTGGTTCCGTGTTTGACTTGATTGCAACTAATATTTGGACAACTACCGTGTTTGATCATGGTTGTCACTGTAGCACGATGATCACGTGTGTAACACAGTTCGTGGGCGCGTACTTCCAATAGCTGCGGATACGGAACCAATCGTGCAGTCAACGCTGGTTGGAGCACGTGCCCCGTGTGCCGACTGAGCACTAACCGCGTCGAGGGTTACTTACCGGTAATCGTAGCAGGTAGACAACAGCACACAGTCAGGCAACAAAACGGCCACCAAATATTACAGACCCTGACTGTTCTGTTGAGTAAATGTAGTTTCGTCTACCAAGCTGTGTATTTCGTGATCACTCAAACCTCTGACTAGAATCTTCGCTGAACACAGCGATGTCCTGTATCAAACTATGTGCTTATCACCACGACATTACTGGCTTTTCTGTATATTAGTCTAGACCGTTTTGCTTTCACTTTTTACCAGAATACTTATCGCTGCTGTCGCCGTCAGTGACAATGGTATATCGTTAATCACATGGCCGTTTGTGAATAAATAAAGGATGCGGAAAAGCTGTTGCAATACGCCTCATAAACCCCATAAGCATTGAGGACATCTTCAGATCGTATACACAACCGGAGTTTTCCCGCCGATAAACGCAGCGATACGGTATTTGCCTCGCCCTTGCCTCAAAAAAAAGACAACTACCAAATGTTTAATTTAAACTTTTGAGTACGTTGTTGAATTCAGGCAAGTATGGCTCAATGAGGTTATATTCAATTATGTGGCGTTCACTACAAAGTAAAATGCGCACATGATCGATAAAAAAAATATTCCAGTCAGAATGGCGTAACGGTTCAATTATAAAAATATAAGAATCTGTTTAAAAAAATCTGTTCGATTCCGTGATGGTTCCAGTTACCGAGCAGCAGATAGCCATTCAGTTATTTGTCCCTTGGTCCCACTCGCAGCTCCTCCAAACACGGTTTGCTGCACGTGAAGTGGACGAAGTTGGCTAACAAATTGCTTCAGTTCACTGGAACTGCTGTGTTCACTGTAGGCCGCACCTGACCATAAAAGACAATGATTGGAACTCACTTTGACCAAAGCACATGAGAACGGATTTTCAGGTTGGATAATATTATGCCAATTGGCACTAGGATACAGTCAACCAGCTGTAAAAAAACGAGATCGTTGAAAGCGCTCTCAGCCAACCATGTCCGAATCCATAAAAGGCTCATGCCATTCAGTCGAATTGCGCTTCTACTCATAAAGAAATCAAGGTATGAGTGCAAATCAAAGAAGTGCAATCAGACTGAGTAAAGGAGCGATATGTTGATTAGTTCGACACATAAGTAGCAAATTAGCGGCTGGAGCAAAATTTAGACGTAATTGGGCCTCCTGTTTGTATGCATACACTGCGTCCAGAAACCCGGTGTTAATAGGATCGTCAGATCATCCAAAGACGCATATGCCGGTGAATTAAGCACCAAAAGATTGTTTCGCACAGCACTTCCTTGAAACTAACCAGATACAGAATGAATTATTTTTAACGAATTCATCAGAAAAACAAGGTGGCATGTGAATAAGGTGGTCAGAAGACATAAATTACAGCACTAATTTATTTCACACATTCCGATCATTCGTAAACGTGTCACTAGCGCAAAACTAAAAACAGCGGCTCTTAAGTGAAACAGTGAACACAAGAACCGGATCGATCTGAGATTAACAGTTCAGTTGGGCGTGATGTTTTTGTTTTCATACTAATCACACGTTTGCAACTGGTGAAGGTGCGTGGAACAACTACACGTAGTAATTCGTCTTTTGACAGTTCTATTCAGATAGCACTAAAAGATTTGAGATCTTAATGATGGCATACGTTACGAACTTTTACTCTTTTAGTCCTGCCGAACAGTGTTTTGAGAAATCCATCGTCCATGGAGGTAGTGTTACTGAAACACTGCTAGGAGAACTAAAAGGGGCTGTACAGGGGACCGGTTGGTATCGGAGAGTTTTGAACTAACACGTTATGGATGGGTACATATCCCCAAGAGTTTTTAGATGTTGGCGTGAAGTGAATATAACTCACAATTGATTACAACCGTCGCATTCACACAGACATTCACAGCAAACAGAAAAGGGAAAATTTTGGTGTTTATAGTACACAAGAATATCCGTTTTCCAACATCAACTCTGTGTGGATCGGCTGACCAATACTGTGTATTCTCAGCTGCAATCCGCCTTGAATCGCATATGTCCTGCTGCTTAATTTTATCTGTTGTATCTTACCTGTGGAGTAGGTTTTACAAGTATGTTTGGTTTACCTAGCCATTCTGTCTCACATCATCTATCAGATCACTTGCAGCTGTAGCAACAATCTGAGCGGTGAAACCGATCGACGTCTATGATAGCAAATGGCCAGGCACTGTACCAAATAGTTGCTACAGTTGACGATACAAATAAGTGACCAAGCAAACAGCCAAACTATAAACCTTAGGTGGTCGATCATGAAACACGTCTTGGAAACAGGCCGATCGATTCGTTCACTGCGCTATTACTTAACCAATGAAATACAAACATCACCAAAACCCTGTTCATCAGTTTTAGGTGCGCCACAGACAATAAACCATGGTATAAATTCACGAGGGTTGTAACACGAGGGTTGTTTTCATAATCACGGTTACTATGCCTTTTGGTATATACAATTAGATTAATCTCTAGTAAACCAGCTGATGAGATAAAGCGGAACAGTTAACATTCTAAAACGTCTTCTTACTGTTTAATTAAACTAGGACGGTTACCAATCAATACATACAATTTGCGGCCAAACGAATATCAACCTTAGAAAATCCAAACAGATAGTTACCCAAAACGAGTACTGAATGGGTACGGTGGTGACCATTAGGCCCAGACATTTCATTAGTTGATTAGGATGAAAATGGAAACACCAGACGTTGTACACATTTAACGTCAGAAAAATAGTTCTTTCGCGGACTATATGTATTATACTGACTAGCATGTTCTTCAGAAAAGCTTTCAGCTCAGTCAATCACTGATTGTTAATAATGGCTCTATAGGCATTAGGAGATACACGGAACTTTCCAACTTTGATTAGGAGTTCTTTGTTTTCTGACCAACCGCTGGGATATGAAACAAACTTGATGAGTAGTTTAGTTTGCACACGGTCACACTATCTGCTCATCAGGGCGAGAGCGCAAGCGCGTTGCTCACACGCACCGTGAAACTTATTGCGTGCACATATTTAGGTAGTTCTTCTGTATTACGCGACGCGTTGGCTGAATTTTGTGATGGGTGATCAGGTCGGACAGGAGATTACCCCAACATTCAATGAAATATTCCCACGCGGCGGTAAGGTATGGTCAAAGCCCACAACGGGTGGATCACGAAAAACACAAACGAGTCATCGCTCGACGAAATCGGACCAACAGGTAAGAAATAGTAAACGAAAATCCACAACAGAGAGCGTCAGCCAAACGCATGAAACTAGGCAGAGGTTCATACCACGTTTAAATGGAAACCTCCGTCCACTGTGGGCTGGAATTACGGTTCGCAAACAAAAGCGTGCGGGCAGCGTAGGAACACACAAACCAGAAAGCAAAGATCTTGTTTTATTGAACGAATTTTTGCCACAATATCGCCGGTATATTAATATACAACTAAGTGTCAAATACAAAGCAAGAACACAACCCGAAGCAAAAACGTTACGCAGTCGCGCTATCTGGTGACCATAACCAGATTCATCCATCTACGTTCCATAATTGACAAAGAAACTGCATCGTCATTGCTACCAGATTCTCAGATGCACATTCCTGGCCATAAAATTGGGTAGATTATTTATCACAAGCTTCCATTCTCAAGGAGGACGTGTGACGAACTGTCTGACTTCAACCAATCTTTGTTTATGAACTCAATTTCATATCGTTGAAAAGCAAAATACGCAGTTCGGATGAGGCGTAATATTTGATTTGTGAGTAAAGTTTATTAGCGGATGGAACGTTTATAAGACGGAAGTCCTTAAGAGATATACACAATTTGATAGCCAAACTGAAGTTTCATTTCAAACATTTTTAGCCAATAAGAATAAGCTTATTCCACTGGTTATCCCAGATTTATAACTGAAGCTTATTTTGGTCACATGATGAATAACGCACACAGGATAACGCTTGCCGCTGTTGTTGTTTCGCTTTTAATACACGATCCTGTTTCAGATAAGGCGGACCAGTTAGATCGTTGAACTCAATTTAACGCAGTGATGAACGTTGTTGTTTGGATGACTGGAGTCATGTAATCAACCGTTATCTACAAAATACTGATGAGTAGTCAAAGAATTGTTCGAGTTAAATTGAACATCACTCACAGCTGATTATAACTATCGTATTTGCATTCATTTTCTAGCCAGCATCTTTGGAAAATAAGTACTAGATTCTATATCTTTTTCCACACTTTTAGGCATAAGAATGTATCTTTTGTGTGAAAGCCTTTCGTTTTAGTGCAGTAGAATTTCTCCATTGTATTTTCAGGCTGTGGAAGTGGCTCATGATTGGTTTAGTGGACTCATATTTTGGAGCGTTTTTGATTGCGACTACACTCATTGGTTGTTGCACTTGGACATTGTCTGAGAGAACACTTGAGTTGTGAAGGCCGTCATGTGGTCCAATCATTGGCTTGTGTTCTCTGCCCCCTCTGGGCTGGACTCTTTACCCCGATTGGACCACATGACGGCCTTCACAACTCAAGTGTTCCCTCGGACATCGCCCTATCGCAGTAGCCAACACGTGCAATCGCAATCAACAAGACCGCAAAATATGAGTCCACTAGACCAATTATAAGCCACTTCAACAACCTGAAAATACAATGGAGAAATTCTACTGCATGAAAACGAAAGGCTTTTACACGAAAGATACATTCTTATGCCTAAAAGAGAAACCAGTATGGAAAAAGGTATAGTTTCGTCCCTGTTAGTGAACATTCTTGCAACGATTTGTCTCCTACTGAGATGATTGGGCAACGGGATAATGGCGTACAAGCGAAAGATTTTAGGAATTCCGATATGATCATTCGACCGTGCTCAGTGAGAGGTCAATGGCAAAATGATCAACACAGTTGCCCCATAAAAGTGTGGTTGGTGTTCAAATCCCGGTTGTCATAAGGATAAGCACTACTGATGATCCTTATCAAAAGCGAACTCGAGTGTAGTGCGTTTATCTGAAAGAAGCTGGCTATAACATTTGCATGAATGCGAAAGTTGCAGTCAGCTGTGAGTGACGGATTAGGTGGAGAAAGGTGCTGAAGTAAAATGATCCAAGCATACGACTTTGTATTTATAGAGGTTAGACATCCGACATCCTATGTGAGACGATTGAAATATCTGTCAACCCACCGCAAGTCGATTATAAGGTACGTGTACGCTTGTACATTTTTGCACTGACTTCAGTGCTTACCGGTTGCGTTCGCAAGTTTTCCGTAAAACATAAGAATTTCTTATCAAAATTCGTGCCAAGCTCTCCAGAGTTGATAGTAATAAATGTTCACTGTTACGGGAATACATGCCATAGATACACCACGGTGTTTACGAAAGAAATGCTAACAAAACACACTCTAATCAGATGTAGCACGTTGAGTACGAAATCTATCAGCTGCGTGCTCGCTGAATCAGCTTTATTGCCACAAGTTAATGTACAGAGCCTCAGTTATCTGGCAATTTGCCCACTTTAAACATGATGGGTCTAAAATCTCTACTGAACTGTTTTTCAGTTTTTAACATACCAGTGAGAAGAGGGACGTCGGTAGATCTTAGAATTTCGTATTATCTTTTCAATGCCAAATAACAATTATCGGAACTGTGATGCATCACACTAATCCACACTTCCAGCGTTACGCTGAGGTGGTAATGATCAGCCATCTCAACCAAGCACTGTGTATAAAATCGCTTGTAAGCAACCCCTAAATCCAACACTTTAGAAGTATCCTTCATTCTTTTTGTTATTTTTTGGCTTTTTGATTTTTTTTTACCCCAACCCACTTGCCTTATGTATATTCCTAGTTGTTTTCATCTGGTACTGAAGAGGTAATATGAAATACTACCATCTATCTACCAGTGTTCATCTTTTACTTTAAGTTTCACATTTATGAGAAGGGATTTATGTTTTCTTTAATTGTCACAGTCTGGATAACTGAATTTCTGCAATACCATAATTCAGCTTACCGATGTTCTATATATCACAACGTTAGACCGATAACTTTAGGATGAAAAGGACGACAAAATGGTTTGCGAAAAAACCGACTAGAAAGCAATAAATTGGGTTTGACCTAACCAGGAATCTGTTTCCATGTCATGGACAAAGACGCACTTAAGCAGAATGCTGTCAAGAAATAATACTTCTTTAAAATTGTGTAGTGTTCACGAATTAGCTTAGTATTTTGACTTATGCGCGTTTAATTCGAGTTTATTCACGTTCGACATTCCATAAGTTTACGATAGATAACTGAGGCAATATAAATTCACGGACTACATTGCTCTAATCACGTAGTCCGTATGCCGGCGGGTCGATTGTCGCATCGTTTATCATTTAATGCTGTTGCTGCCGGTTGGAAGCAGCCAAGTGATATTGTGGCCACGGTCTATGAAGGCTTAGATCACCTCGCTCAGCCAGGACAAAAGAGATCGTCCGTTAGGTTAAAAGGTGTACAGACATTCACGTTGCCGGATGAAAATGCTCCTAAACATAGTCGAGTGTCACGGTCAATGGTGGACATGCAATCGTAGGATTTTCGACCAGTCTGCTTCACGAATTCCCATTTATTCGTTAGCCTACCCACCTCATACATTTGCAATGATTTAGAAACCGTCATTTTGTAGATTACTGTCAAAAAGAACAGTAACCCGAACTGTAGTACTAAGAGGAACAGTTTTAAGTTCACAATGTGTGCATGCACGTAAACACACTGTTGCATGCACTATTAAAATGATGCTAAAACGTTTTCTTTTCTGCCTTACAGCTACTGTTCTTCACAACATGACTTCCCGACTCAGGAACAGATCATTTCAGCAGCAATCAAGGTTACACGTGAACGACTTCAAAAAAACTCCAATACAGTGGTTGTTTACGGGATGTATACAATTGGGAAAGAACGTTTTGTTAACGGTGAGTTCAAAAAAGCGTTACAACTTCAAATGTGATTACCAGAGCCAAGTGTTACTGTGCACGGTTTATGGCCGTTTCGCCATCAGGTCAACTCAGCACTTGTTTCTATTCTTCATTTCGTTAACACATGGACAGCTGTTTTCCTTTTGTCTAGCTCTTAATCGAGTATCGTAAGGCGCACACTTGACAATCGGGCGCTATTATGAAATTCCGTGAAATCCTAGAGCAAATTAACGGAAGATGTTGGTGGAATAAAAGCGCGATTCATTTTCTTTACCCCAATGATAATAACAATTTGACGACAACTTCGTAGCGATCAGTATTGTTGTGTATTGGTTACAGTTTATTCGTGACGCAAGTGTTTCGTTGAATCAGATGAACTAGTTAAAAGATCCAGTCTGTTAAGTGTGCATATGGCTTGAGGCTACTGACGTTGAGTGCCAATAGACATTTATTGCTTTGCAACTTGTTAGACGATAGGTGAGGGTCCGGATGGTGTTGTCAGACTACCGAGACCATGATCTCAGAGACAATAGGAATCTTTTTGACTATGATAACTTTGTTGTTGCTCGTTGAGGCCGATATTGTGGAAATATCCCGAAGTAAGGTATCAAATGTCACAGTTGAACCGTATAAAGGAATCTTGCTTATGCTAGAATAGCCAATCATGGTAGTGTGAAACTTGTTTAACTCAACACAGGAATACGACAGTTACAACAAGGTAGATGGATTTGTTTGGCAGTTTTTATTTCCGCGCAAATGATTGGGTTGCTATCTTTAGGCGAAGTTACCTGGAAATTAAATGACGAATACGGCGGCGTTGACTGAGGAGCTAGTATGAAATAGTGCCCTCCATTTCTGCTTTACTCCATCGTGTTTGCCTGGCTAATTGTTTACTGACGTTGATGGCCAATAGACATTTATTGCTTTGCAACTTGTTAGACGATAAGTGAGGGTCCGGATGGTGTCAGATTACCTAGACCATGACATCTAGAGCAGTTGGGATAGCCGCGGTTTCAGCGGGAAGCCGTAAAGTTGGTAGTCAGCGGCGTTGAGACCACTGAGTCATCATGAAATCGCACATAGGAGATAAACCAAAACGCTAACGGTAAAGCCTAATTGTCAGTCACAATGGAAACAGTCTTAGGCAGAGCGTCGAACTTTCTAACAAAATAATCAAATGATCAGTAGCCCATTTTGAACAACGTTTCCACATAGACAGGCGAGAATAGCATAAACAGATAACATAATCAATCAGCAAAACAGGAACTGTGGTGACTACTAAAACAAGATACGGAGGCATATGATACGAACCCTTTGGTTTCCGTATGCATTAAAAACAAAGATCGAAAAAAAAAGCAACGAACACAGTAGGGCTGATAACAGAAAACGAAGAATCTTGACAGTGGCTACATGTACACCTTCTAGTTTGCGCTATTGAGAAAGACATGCAGGTGTTGTTAATAGTCATCCATCGTTCGCAGGATAGACTGGCAAATGAATCACCAAATGGAAATAAGCTTAGTGAGTAGATCCGGAGTATTGCAGTTATGATAAAAAAATGCCAATCTTGGGAATTGCCCATTTTTGACCAGTTGAAGTTGATAATGAAAGGTGGACCGCATAGTATTTACTATTAACGCAAATTGCTCTATGCAAATTATGGCGTTTAAAAACATGACCTTCAACACAGTAGCTGATCGGTTTTAACGAAAGAGCACTGTGAATTTCGCTGGCTGATTTATCACTTCTGCTCGGAAAACAATATACGATTGCATTTCGTAAAATAAAATGAGACCCCGTAAAGTGACCGGTGGAACAATTTAGGAGAGAGCTGAATCCACCAATAAAAAGCTACATGGACATTGACTCAGAAATCTTAAGGGTTTGTTAAAATGACACAAAAACACTTGCGCGGTGCTTACCGTAAATGCGAATATTCC
This sequence comes from Paragonimus skrjabini miyazakii, assembly GCA_014338405.1. Lineage (NCBI taxonomy): Eukaryota > Metazoa > Platyhelminthes > Trematoda > Plagiorchiida > Troglotrematidae > Paragonimus > Paragonimus skrjabini miyazakii. The sequence continues at coordinate 36,534 of JTDE01001329.1, read as the reverse complement.
CACTCGAATGCTCCAACCGTAGACCAACGGGTAAGGGCGTGGACAAGTCCAGAGTGGTTTGTATACTGTTGTTGTTCCCTTTCTTCTTCAACCCCGAATGTGCCCATCCGGTTGGACGCCAGGCCAAAATCGGTACAGACCGACAGTGGTTGGTCGGTTGGCTGAAGGGAGTTACTTGACTGGGCGGACCCAAGTTAGCCTGGTACCGCAACAGATCCGGTAGGTTGAGTTGCCCCATGGACATTACATGTAATTGAGCCCGCTTGGGGTTAGACACGGTACGCTTCGTGAGCGATATACAAACAGGACATCCGTGCTTAGCTGCCATGTTAATCAGTTTGAATTGTTTGACCGGTAACCAGACTCGAAGGTTCAGTTCCTCGGCTAATCCTACAAATCGAAAAGTTTGGCAGACAATGGCAATATGCAAACAGGTAAAGATTACGGAACGGGTAAATCGTTTGTGGCGGTTAGCCAACTGAAGAATGATTATTAATAACGATGCATTGATCGAACCCGTATAACAGTGTGACAGTCTTAACCCACATACACGTTTTGGGTTCAAAGAATTGACACAGCTATCAAAACGAGTAAAATGGTTCAAATAAAACCAAGAATCGGGGGCAGATTTAGTGTAACAGCGATCGGGAGACTTCAGACGATAAGTCTCACCTGAAAGAAATGATTCTATAGGCTTTGTACAAAGAAATAACGGATCGTGCTACAGAAGTTTAATGAAAGGCATCCATGAAATATATTCAAACAACATACTTTGCCTGACCATCACCCCATAGGATAGTCGATCTAAGTCAGCTGACACGAAAGAACAACTCAATTAGTTGTTCGCATGCATACTTACCCACAAAGTCAGACAGCACAATTTCACAAAATAAGTGTGTGCATCCATAAAACAATGCACACACTCAGATGCGAGGAATGCGGAAGACAAAATGTGTATGAAAAGAATGTGGAAAAAGGAAGATCCGGATAGCGGAATCAAGTGAACGTGGCTAGAATACAGCCCGGAAATACAGAGAATAATCACAAAATTACACAAAATATGCTTAAGTTCTGTTGTATATTGAAATGATCTATTAATGCGCGTTTTTCTTCTAAAAGTAAAACTATACAAAATGATACATCGTTAATTATATTAGTCCTCATCAAACGACTAGATTCATTTGTTTTTCAATGACGAACACACCACATCCGCCTGATCAAATGGTATTTTTGTCACCCTCGTGTCAATAAACCTACGCAAATAACTACAAACAATAAGAACATACCGCACGTGGTTAAGAATGAAAACAGCTCAGTCGGAAAGTACTCCAACTATCACTGTATTTAAAAGAGCGAAAAGTAAATGCACTCATCAAATTGGTGATTTTGTAACGCTAGTGGGTTTTGGTAACGGAATGTAGTCATTCATGGTATCACATCAATAAGTCTTTGACTGAAGAACACAGACACACCGTGGTGCGAATCAAGTTTTTTGTTCCCATAAAATGTGTGGTTAGTATACAACAGGGCGTTTGGCGTCATACAACATACTAAATTGCGCGTGAGAGATATTGTAAGATTGCTTAAACCCAGACAGCAGGAGTAACCGATGTAACTACAGCCTGATTTTACTGCTAATGGTCCAGCGTCAACCATACTGTGTCTATCCGGACTCTTTTAACAAGAAAGTTATTCTATTAAACTGAAGCACTGGGTTTCCCCTTACCTGTTTCACAAACAGCAACACTTACATTGCGGGATACTACCATTTTCTTTTGTCTCATCAACCACATATTACGAACGAGTTCCCAGTAAATGACACGCAAATGAGTTAGCCAATCACAATCAGTCGATGGATTTTAAGGCAAGCAAATGACCTGGTCTGAATGCGAGTAAAATCGAGGTGTCTGTAAGTAGTAACATGATAAACGAAGTAACCGGGTCGACACAGTAACCGAATGATTGGAAATGCAGAACGTTTGCCGAGATCGGATTCACCACTTTCTGCTGCGTTTCTCTACTCGACTGAGGCTGTGAGTATATCACCCATTTTGACAAGTGTTCGATCAGGCACTGACGTAGACGTAGATTCACTCCACTTACGTAAACATCGCTGCTACTGCAAATGAACTGGCACGTAAGGTGCCACGCCCGCTGTGCTTGGTGCATGAGCTTCGCGCTATCGACTAATGACGCAAAGTGAGTAGGCAACCCGAACACTAGCCACGCAAAGTTTTGCTTGAACGTTTGGACGATTATTCGATCACGCCTATTGTGAGATTACTGACGTTGTGGTTAAAACGCTCGTCTCAAAAGTGAGGGGTGTCAAAATTGTTACCTATCCAGACGACAAACAGGTTTCTTTACATTCTGCGACCAAAACGTGTTAGAATAGAGGCCCTCTTTCTTGTGTAAATGTTGGCTTGGTACAAGCACAAAATCTCTTGGTGTAGAAAACGCCCAGATGGATACACTGAACACAATTGAATAAATCAGGGCACAGCTAGAAAAACTGGACCACTTCTAGTTCCCTAGAGGTATGTACATGAGAATTTAGTTGTGCAGTGGCCAGACAGGATTGGGTTGTCCGCGCCGTGCTAAGTTAGCAATGACTGTAACACGTCAAACAACAGTTGCAAAATTTTACAACCAAACAACAGGACACGTTGAGGTGTCATTCTATAAAATAAGAAAACTGGGTTATTCGTAAAGTTATTTGCTTGTGCATATAAAATACGATAAGTTTCAGATAGAATCCAGTGTTACACCATGTTATAACACGATGACTACTAACACTAAAGAAAAATGAATGACCGTTACCAACCAACTTTATCGACTGCCAACAGATGACAAACTACTGGATACGGACAGCATTTTGGGTTAACAATTTAAAAAAATGTGTTAAATATGACAGAACGGAAAACGATCCATCAAAAATGCGCATAAACACGCGATGATCGAAGAATAGTATAATCAGATTAATATCAGATCAGACAGTTTGTCTGAACAAATATCAGCCTTGATGCAGACCGTTTGCGAGGGCTAACCAGCGGTTCATACCTGAATGCAATCACCATCATTAGTGTCAACACCATAGGTGGGAGGAAGTTAATCGATTAAATTAGCGAAACGCGAAACAAATGTGTATGAGGGTAGGGCGCCATAAGAATTCAGATATGCACAACTGAGACAGGCTATGGAGTCACATGAGCAATGATGCAAACCAACACAGTCTGTGTGATATGCGATCAAAATTCGGTTGGGTTATGAGCAGACCACATTTCTTAGGAATTGAAAGTTAATCATTCTAAATCAGTCTAGGTTAAGCTTTCGGCCTAGAACGAAGTCAGTTACCACTGCTATACGGCTCGAGTCGTAACTAAAGTGATTATCCGAGGTGATCGTATAAATACAGATTAAATCTGTCCAGTCTGTATGCCAGTGTCTGCGCATAAACGTCTTTGAAGCAATGTAAGCTTGAAAACGATCAATTTCACAGAATTATTAAGGATATCACCAATCGATATCTTCTGACTGGCCACACAGCAAGCGCTAGATGGGATTAATCCCATTACTCAGAAATCCATTTGCCGTTGCAGTCTTTGAAGACGCGATTTCCCAGCAGTAACGGCGGTAACCACTAACTATACGGTTGCGAGTTCGAACCTCGGTCTAGATTAAGATATCTTCAGTGTTCTCCTCACATGTAACTAGGTGTACCATTTGACAGCAAATGCTTCGTAATGCAAAGGCCAAAAACCACGAACTTCGTTCACTTGTATTATTTTCTTCACCCAAACCTACTATTGTAAACCAGCAATCCAATAGTGGATACGTGACCCATCTTTGCATTGACTCGTGTCTAAATAAAAAATGGTCCTGATTTCCAGAGTTTTTAATTGTATATCGCCTACCAGAGGTCGTCGTCGAGTTCGAGCAAAAGCCATGCTTGAACTCGATCTTCCAGCTATTTACATGAACACACCTCGTTGTAAAGTTAAATGGAAATTAGCACATATGGGTTGTTGTCATAGTGTAGCATCACAGTTGGCAATCGCGCTTCAATCAGCATCCGATTTACATTACTGTCATTTGACCATCAAGGCCTGACAAAATAGTCCAGCCAGACAAGACCCGGTGACCATGAACAACCCAGTGAAGTTACTAGACGCACAGCCGTGTTGTATGCGACAAATTTCAACTGAACAACTGACAACGTTTTGCAATCGTTCATTAATATCCCTGTCGCTGCTGACTTACTCTAATAGAACTCGAACATAGTATCTACCAGAGGGCAACAGATTGGCGGGAGTTCAAAATGTGTACGTACACTTGATTCAGTGTTGAAGAATACAGTGGTTTCGGTTAAATAGATTAGGAGAGTCAACAGCTAAGAAAATGCAAATGAAGAAAAAATGCTAGAGGGTAATGAAAAGTTGGCTGGGTTGCCGTGCAACTACAAACTAACAAGTGTACGGCAAACATAGTTTAGCGAGCAGAAGATCAGTAGGGTGGTTTCCTCGACGTGTGCATCGACATTGAGCATGAGGCAGTCAAAAGATGACGTCATCACGGCAGACCCTAGTGAAGTATTCTAGGTTGAACACAACCGGATCATCGTAACTTTTAGCCTTAAACCACGTCTGTGAGCTCGATGGCTCCAGTTGCCGATGGTCCTAACAATGATCCACGAATTTGTAAAACAAATGAGCATGAATGAAAAAGAGACAGCGCCTACCAAAATCATTCGGTGGAACGGTCGAAGCTTTCACAACCCGTGGCCACATCATCGCCTGGTGTACATGCAGTTTCTTCCAACCGTCGGCAGCTACACTGAAAAAATGCGCAGTGTGGCAAACGTTCCGTCGGCATACGGAGTACGTGACCCAGCAAGCAACGACTGTGCATCTTCACTAGTTCGGCTATCACTCGTGAACTGACACACTTCCCAAACACGCGCCGACAGGTTGTCCAGTCGCTCACAGAGTCAATCCATTTGGCACTAGCTAACTGGTGAAGACAACGGTGGTCGAATAACGAGAATCTATATGCGTCTCCCGCATGGATCAGCTAGGTCTCTGATCCATAGAACAAAACGGAGCACACATACATTGTAAAGTGTTTTTAATCGGCAAGTGGACGTCTTTGCGACACCACAAGTGACAGATGTTGGTGAATGCACTACGTGATTTCGCTACGCTTGTGGACAATTTGTTAGCAATACTGCAGGCTGATGAGATGACTACCAAGGAAGATGAACTGATCAACAGTCTCTAGCGGCTTATCAGCATTAACAAAGATAGAATCAGAGTGAACATAATCTTGTGACAACACTTTACACTGTGTAAGTGCAAAGTGCACGTCATAAACCAGCCATATCACCTGACAGATTTATAACTGTCTGCATACAATCTACAGAGGACCGAATTAATGCAGTGTCTGAATATTTAGCATCAGTCAGGTTACTACGCGGTAGGAACTCCACCCCGAGATCCTTGGAACCACTGAGTGCTCCTTCAAGAATATCGTCCATCACAAAATTGGGAAGGAATGGTGTTGTAACTTGGGGTACGGCCTACGAGCGCGTAAACAGACAACGGAATAATGGTTAGTGGAACGGTAGATAACGGAACGACGTTCAACGGTTCTGAACAACGGACTACGAAATATGCAAGATTAATACGAATCTTCCCGGCCAACTCAACCACCCAATGCTAACGGATGAATACAGAGAAAAGACAGGCCTCCGGACAGAGCCACTTTATGTCACTGATTCCAAAGACAACACGGTCACAAACTAGACAACATTTAAGGAGTTTGTGACCAATCAGAAAACAAGGACAGAAGTGGACCAGACAAAGATCCAGACAGTACAGTGATGTCCCAATTAAGGGACGAGCATGTGGGCGGTATGCCAAGAATTAGCTCTAGGCTGAGGACGCTCGTGAAGGGCGAAATGCGTCGGCGGGGTGCCAGACATTGGCAAAAGGTTGATAACGCACGTGACGGGTGAAGTGGCACACGACCGTGCCGACAATGAAGGTCACTTCGAGCAAAATGAATTAGGCCTTTCCAAAGGCAAATGAAAACGGTATTTTCGGGGAATAGGTTTCTTCCCCGACAAATGGGGAGACTGATCACTCCTGTTGAACGCCACCTGACGTGGGGAACGTTCGAGAGGGCTTCCCACAAATACAAACTGTCCTCAGAATGAGTACACAACGAACTGACATGCTTGACTGAGACTTCTATGCAATGAAGATAGCTCCAGCGAGCTTGCCGAGCATCCGAGTCAACAGTAGCCTTTAGGCTCAAAAATGCCACAACTGTTGCCTGAGAAAATCGATATCGACGTCTCAGTGTCTGTGGCAGGGTGGAGGTATGATCTGTTCATCCGCGACAACACAAAACCAGCAAGTACTCACATCTGGTTTTCTCCGTTTCAGAACTCTGCATTATGAGACCCGTGAGCTTCTTGAATCCGTTAGAGACGAGGCAGATATCTCTGTGGTTGCCACTTGATGCTCCAGCACTTTGTTTCAGATGAGAATGACTGTAAGTTTGCGTTTCAGTTCCGGATGATCTTTGTCGTATTTGGAGTCAGAAGGGACCCATCGATGCTTGTTCGTAAGTTCCGTGGAATCTGTAGAAATCCACTTTTGTTTTATCTGCAGTGCCCATTTTGGAATAGACCTTTACACAAGGAGTTCGTATAGCTGTGGAGATTTTTTCCCAGTGCTCGTTTGGGTCACTTCATTGTTGTGATCCAGACAGTTTCAGTGTCAGTGCTGTTTGACAGGCGTTTTGTGTGCCCTCGTCGTTTAATTTTCAACTTAGTACCTCATGCTTGTGAGTAGGCGACAGCTGAGTAGAAAATAAAACAAAGTGGGCATGAACAACGCTACAAGCTTTAGAGGTGTGGCTTCGCGGATAGCTGATGACAACATGATCAAGTTGCGTCCACGGTTGAGTTGCGCAGGATGGTGTCCATGTAGCGCATTCCCGTCGTTTGTGCTGAAATGCGCTACTCGACACAAAGTCCGTAAGGTGCGCACAGCTGTAATAGTCGGTCGCGATTATCAGTACGTCGCGCACGAACACCAAGCATACCACAAAGCAGTCTCTGTTCTGGAACAGAACAACCGGGTTGTGTGTTCATAGTACCAGCAAGCACAACGATGTTCAGGTGTTTAGTATGTCTCAGAAGATCAAGGAGGGCATAGTAAGAGGCGTTCTTGACCAAATTTGAACTACTATCAATGGGAGCATATGCAAATATAACAAATATGCGAAATCTTTCCGGTTTGTGTCGACCGCCTTTGACCGAAATGTGAAGTCTGACGACAGAAACGACCATTCTCTGGGATGCACTCAAACAGGATCTGTCTTGCTTTAGAGCTCAGTGCAATCCCCGCCCCGATCTGACCGCGAGATTTAACTTCAACCTCACCACAGATCCTGAGAAAGCGCTGACCCGCAGCATTATCTAAGAGCAAAGTAAAGTGAAGGACAATACTACGATCGTAAAGGTGCATTTCGGAGGCAGCAAACAACCAGTTTCAGACTCGAGAGAGTGCTCGCCAGAGCAACTTGCTGATCTGTTTGTCGTAAATCGCGGATGTTACACGCGCTAAGGTTTGTCGATTGTCCTGGTTTGAGGAGAGGAAAATTAGAAAGAGGGAAGAACTGAAAATGAGTGGACTGGTTTGTCGGGCTAACGATAACTTTTGATACTTCCCGGTCGTTCATACCGCGGAACAGGGTTGACTTGGAAGAACCCCACCCCTAGTATCTGACTCAAAAATCTGACTTTCGAGACAACGAGATACAGGGTGTTCTTGGGAGACTCCACCCGGAGCATATGACCCCACAATCTGAGTCACTTGGCTAAAAGCTTTACCTAGCCCTAGGGTGCAGTGAATAAGACAGCACTGTATTCGCAGCTACATCAGGCTTTCGAATGATACCGTATCGGATCGATGTAGTACACAAGCATGACTGTCAAATCAACGTAGCAGAATGGGTCAGGACACCCAGGTGCCGAAGGAATGCTGCCTACAAATTCAAACATCTCACCATAGTTAGAAGAAACTCAGCTGGGGAAAAGACTGGGTTTCGAGTAGATTCAAACCAGCGAGATAAACAGCTTGGAACTTTCTGAGCTTTCGGCGTGACATCGTAGCTCAACTGATACAGCGCTTGCTCTTTGTCGTTGATTAGAATCCAGTCGGATCTCAGATTTTTCGTAATTGGGTCTCCAATAAGTTATCGAAATCCGCCCAATTATTCATTGGTAATACGACATTGCTTTATTTAGTAGATTCAATGAGTAACATCGGAACTGGTGATTCTGGATAAGCAAAAACATTTTATAATAGGTGAAGTATTTAGTGACGAAAGTAGTCTACTTGATAATACGTAGGTTAGACAACCGATGTGGACACGATAGTAAACGGAGTGTTACGACTTCCTCTGTCGTTCCTTGTTGTGCTTTCTTGATGAGAACGATGATTTTTGTGAGATACGGATGGCACGTTTGAATGTGGGCGCCTCCGCGGGTTGCATGATATCTAGAAGCTTTCAACCTGAAACGCTGTAACCAGGAAAGTGGGTAATCCGGATATTGAACCAGCTTATTTTGCAGTTGAGATACAGTTCGGAGACAGACCGAAGTCGTCTGAAACAACTCGCACAGTTTAGGTTTCAGAGTTTTAGATCACCTGTAGAGACTGGATAGTGTTAAGCGGTTGATGAGAGTAACCGAGGACAGCGTCGTTTCAAATTCAAGTAATTTACATGTCGGGGTAATAATGTGCCATTCAATGAGCAAGCAATAAGGTAAATCGCGGATAAAATTTAGAAATTCTGCATAAAAATCTCTAAAACTCATAAGGATCGTGTGGTTTTTAGAACGTCAAGAGTAACAATTGCAGTATCCTCGCGAGTTGTAAACCATGTGTTTCTGGTCTTATCATCCGCTGTTCCTAGGACTTTCTTCTTTAAATAGAATCCATTTCAAAATATGTTTTTCTGATCAGTAGTGTTATCAATAGAGATTTAAAAAGTCAGCAACAGTAAAACAACCATCTCATTCATTTTTCAGTGAACTGCAACAACCAAGTTGGATCGTTTGAGGGTGTAGACATGGAACACAACAGCGAAAATACGACTTGCCAAATATAAAATATGAACGACCCAAATGTTGTATAGCTAAATCGCGTTATCACTGAACGGCGCACCAAACATCTAACAACCGAATCAGTCAAGTGGCGTCAAAGTAGCTTACTTACACCACGTGACCTGGAGAATAAACTGCAAGCTGTTCAACAAATGAGCACCCGTTTTCTTCCGATTTTTTCAATTAGGCCTAGAACATAGTGCTCGTCTTGAATCGCATCCCGCAGAGCTAATATATGTGTTTTCATCCCTTTTAACTGAGGCGACCGGTTTGTTGACAGGGTTTGTCCTCATTGGTGCAAGTTTTGAAATTCACCATCTGCTGTACGGTGTAGTCATTTTCAGCTTCAGTACAACAACTCGATGTGAGTGGAAGAATAATGTGGTTGGCGACATCCGAAAGGGATTAGCCTGTCACAGTGACCGAAGCCAAAGGACGCTTGCGCTTTAAACCATCACCCCAAGTGGCTTGCGCTGCACCACTTGCGGTTCCACTCACACACCACGTATCCGGTGTTAACCCGAAGGAATAAGACCAGTAAGTGTGTGAGTGAGGCCTTTGTGTCCAGCCGGCCAATGCTGGTTAGCCAACTGAATGGCTGACGCGAAAAAGAAACCCTTATCTCTCGGAAAATAAACAGTGAGAGAGATTGTAATGACAAGATCTATATTAGGAAGAAAAATGTGTGAAATGTAATACAAGAAGCATTTCAGCATACGAGTGCACGTTAGTGCAGTCCAGAGAGGATAAAGTTGAAAAACAAAACTCAAAGTTGAACTATGAAAAGATCAGACAGGTGATTCATCATTGGATACACCAACAAAGCCCAAGAAAAGAATAAGTAGATCACAGACACCCAAGTTTCTGAAAAGAGGAGCGGATTAGTTGCCAAACGACCATGGTCTTGGTCGATGCAATCATTATCAAAAATAGAGTGGATATGCTAATATGACCTACCTGAGGCTAACGTACTCGTTGTCTCTTCGCCGACGGTGCATTATGAGTACGCTGGTGACCAGCTAATCCCAAACGGCCAGCGCCTTCGTGGCCGCACACATCGCAACGCCATATAGTCATGTCACCACGACCTATGGCACCGATGGTTCCTTTGCGTACCGCGCGTTTTCGTTCTCGGCCGCGCAATAACTGCTCGTTGAACTCGCGGACGCCCGTCCGAATCGTATTCCTCCAGGCAGTCCGGTTCAACGCTAAGTCTTCCCAACATCTAAAATCAATTTTACAACATGAAAGACTTACCTGCACAGCATCCTGGTATCTCCGCTTTTGACCACCAGGATTCCGCTTACCCGATCTCAGTTGTCCATACAGCACCTGCTTCGGAATACGTTCATCGCCCATCCGACGGATGTGACCCAGCCAACGAAGCTGATTCAATAGCAGCAAGGCTTGCATCCCGTTCATGTCCGCTCGCCACAGTACCTCAGTGTTCAGAACCATGTCCGACCACCGAATACCCAAGATGCGTCTTAGACATTGCAAATGAAAGTGGCTCAGATAGCGCATGTTCGGCTGATACAATGTCCACGTTTCACTACCGTACAGCAGTATAGACAGCACCAATGAGCAATAGACAAAGAGCTCAGTGCTCGGCTTCAGGCTGTGGTTCTTCCACACACGTCTTTCAAGACGTCCGAAAGCAGTGATAGCCTTTGCCACACGAGCTCTCAACTTGCGGTCAACGGACAGATCGGTGGACAGACTGTTGCCTAAGAAGTAGAAATCTGTGCAGCTGTCGACAAGTTCCATTGATGTGAATTTGGGGTAAAGGTGCACAGACAGCGACTAGGCCCGGAGAAGGCTGAAAGAAAGAAAATGTCTTACCCGTGTTAATATCCAGTCCAAACTTGGATACCGCGGTCGCGAAAACCGTGGCCAGTCGCTGTAGTTCGTCCTCGCTGTGTGTGAACAGTGCGCTGTCATCTGCGAACAGAAGCATGGGCATCGTTGAAGTATGTAACCGGGTTGGGGTGCCGAAACGTCGAATATTCAGTAGGCGCTCATCTGTCCGGTACTCAACCTCAACACCGTCCTCCTCAGAGTCCTGAAAAGCAACTGTTAACATGGCAGTCAAATATAAGCTAAATAGGGATTGAGCCAGAACACAATCCTGCCTCACGCCAGTGACAATGTCAAAATCACCACAGGTAGATCCACACGATTGCACCTTCGCCCTCATGCAACAATCTAATCAAACTGACGAACTTATCTGGACATCCAAACTTACCAAGCACCGACCATAGCGCCTCGTAGCTCACGGAATCGAACGTTACGGTGAAGTCGACGAAGAGGGCATACAGGGGCTGGTTGCGTTCCCGGCACTTCTCTTGAAGCTGTCGAGCAGCCAACACTAGGTCGATCGTACTCCGATTCGCCCGGAATCCGCATTGCTCCTCAGGAACACTGGCCTCTAAGACATCCGTGTTCAGCCGGTTCAGAAGGATTCTGGCAAGTACCTTGTCTGTGCAGCTCAGCAGACTGATGCCTCGATAGCTGTTGGGGCATTGCTTGTTACCCTTACCTTTAAACAAAGGTACTATCACAGCATTCTTGAAATCTTGCGGCATCACCTCGTGCTTCCAGATGGAGTGAACCAGCTGGAGCAATGCACGTTCCATCGCCGACCCGCCATTCTTCAGGATCTCGCCTGGCAATCCATCGTCACCTGCAGCCTTCCAGTTGCGAAGTTGACCAATCGCTCTCTGCAACTCTAGTCAATCAGGAGCGTGAGCAAGTGAAGGCTTGATAGCCTGTTGCGGTAGGCTGTTCACGGTCACCTAATCAATTGCAGCAGGACGATTTGGTAGGCTACCAAAGTGTTTGCGCCAGACTTTCATGATGTCCTCTGACTGGGTGCACGAACAGCCGGTGTCCACGTCTACCAGCGAATTTAGTAGACTGGATAGACGGGCCGAATATCGCTTTGAGCGAATCGTAGAACTCCTTATGTTGCCGACGATCTGCGAAGCCCTGCATCCGCTCACACTGCTTCATCCAACAGTTGTCCTTGATTCTGCGAACGCGTACGGCCAGTTGACGTCGGATAATTCGGAACGTCGCCTTCCTCGCTCCATTGTTCGGGCCCACTGTGGAAGCAGCAAACGCAGCATTCTTCTCTCGTATCGGTTCGGCGATAGCCGCGTTGCTGTCGTCGAACCAGTCCGGACGTTTCTGGCGCTTGACACCAACCGCCTCGGTGGCTGCCGTCGTGATCCGTTCCTTGATGGACTGCCACATACCCTCAGGGGTAGTGGATACAGGAACGTCGTGCAGACGAGCGGCAACTGCACATTGAAAAGCAGTCTTCGTCTCGCAGTTCTCCAGTCGTTTGATATCCAACTTGTGCCGTTGTCCGGAAGATTTACAATGAACAGACTTGCGTACATGGATAGATAATTTAGTCCTGACCAGTCTATGATCGGTGCTACATTCAGTGCCACGCATCACTCGCGTGATGCGCACTTCACGAATGTCGCGCTGCCGCACAATCACGTGATGAAGCAGACGGTGATGACCGCTTCGCGGATGGGTCCACGTCGTGATGTCGCTCGCATCCAGCTGGAATCGGGTGTTTGTGATAGCCAGCTCGCGAGTAGCACACAGGCGTAGCAGTCGATCACTGTTCTCACTGACTGAACCAATGCCGTAGGGTCCGACGACTCCCGGCAAAGCTACCGAGTCGCGCCCGACTCGAGTGTTCAAGTCACCCAAAACAAACAGTCGATCAATCACCGGCACCGACCGGATTGTGGCGGACAGTTGATCATAGAACTAATCCTTTGGATCATCAGTGTGACATATAGTCGGACTATAAACACTAACAAATGTAGCACACTTACCTCGACCGAGTCGCAGGCGCATAGACAGCATTCGAGGGCTGATGCCGTGCGGTTCGCCTATCATCAAAGCGTTGATGCGATCACCGACTGCAAAACAGACACCATGCTCCCGAGCACCGTCTGTCGGGTAACCTATCCAGTAGAAGGTGTACCCAGCACCTGCTTCCCGTAATTTACCTTGGTCTGCAAACCTAGTCTCGCTCAAGACTGCTACGTTGATCCCACAGGGACGCAGTTCCATCGCGATCAGTGCAGTATACCGTTCTGGCCATCCTTCGGAACTGTATCGATCCAGCAGCGTGCGCACATTCCATGCTCCAACACAGAGCGTCTTGCGTCCTCGGGCCTGTTCCAGGTTGCTCTTCGGGTCACTGAAACTTGAGTGAGCATTATGTGCTCGGGGACTAATATTGGGGGGACAGCATGAGGTTGAGTGATTGGCAGTAGCATATTTTCGCCTATCCATCCTGCCATGTGCAGCAGATAGGGCGACCCGGTTTATCCTGCGCGACGGCCGATGCAGTATGGTATTTGGTTTCTGTTGTAAAGTCATGGTTTTTGTGGGCTTACGATACAGCCTAGACGGCCAGACCTAGACAGGAGAGCGATTAGGGCCCTCGACCAAAGCCTTTGGCTCAAAAGCCTATACCGCAAGGCAGCAAGTGGCACGTGCATACATAGGAATCAGCATCAACCAATTAGAACAGGTTCCACAGTCACAACTCAAGACATTCGGTACATTCACATAGAGATAATACTTCACAGACAAACCAATCGAAAGAACGGAGAATCAGATCAGGCAAAAAAAGAGAATAACGCACCGAACCAAAACACAACACACTCACACCATACACAACGAACACCTCACAACGGACGCATCTGTCTTTTGTCTGGCTGCTCCCCTTTGGCCAATCTGACATGGTTGAACCTGCAACGACCGAGGTCGCAGTCAGCACAGCCCTCTGAATCAAAACACCACACAAACCTGACCACCACGTCAAGTTAGCAGAAAAAGAAGAATAATCAACTACAACAGACACGTACGGCGTATCGAAGTCAACCATGCACACCGATGAGTACGCAGCTATTTAAATCGTTATCTCCACAATTACTCACGGACGTACATAAAGTGGGAAAAGGGGGTGGCAATCCATTGGCAAGTTTCGAGGGGATGAATTATCACATCTTACTGTCAGAAAAGAGCAACACAAAAAACCCACATCAGTACGACACCTACTGTGCTGTCTCGATAAAGAAGATCTTGGGCATTAGTCGGAAGAGAACTCTAGAATTGTGACCAGCAACCACGGCAGTTAACGCAACTTATTTGATGTGATGACCTTAGTTGTGCGTAATTTTGACCAGATGGGAGAGTTCTTGTGATCTGATAAAATATATGGGAGCCCACTGAGGGGGTCTGCTTTGGGCGAAACGTTTCGAAAGAAATTAAGCCAATGCCTGTCGTGTAAATCAAACCACCAACTTACTTTCGGCTGAATAAACGATAGTTACAGATCAACATGAGCTTAGTTCATCCAGTGATCTTCAAAACACCCTATATATATATATATATATATATATATATATATATAGCCAAGGTGCTTCGGTTAAAAAATGCACGTTCCACAATGAATATGTTGCTTTGCTAACAGAAACCATTACAATATTCGACGCCTTCTGTCAAGCGTCCCATGAAGTTAAAACATATTTACAATGATAATAAGGTGATAAGACAACCTGACAAATATTGACTCTAAAGATCACTGGGGTGGCAGGACGTTCAAAATTGATAACGGAAACTGACCAAACTCTGCAAACGTTATCACACAAAGAGGGAGGAATACCGACTAAAAGTATTTTGAAGAACATGAAAATAGTGAAACACTACGATTGTGAGCGGTGGTGTGGTGCAGTAAAGTTGACCATTATAAGAAGTGAAAAACGAGAAAAAGTCATGTGTCCGATTCTTTGAGAAAAAGAAACGCGGGTGACTAGGACGCCAGATGAACGCAACAAAACATCACAAGGTGAATATGGTAAATAATGCTGGTGGCCACATGACGAGATAACGTAAGAAGCACCAGGTGATTCATCACGGTTCAGACACGTGATGCTTAATCTGCAGCGTCAGGCATCACGTGGAAGCGGGTAAATGTGAATTAACTGAAATCGCTACTTGGACTTGGTTAGGAGGGTAAATCAATGACGACTTTCTTCGTTGTGCATTGATCGAATTGACGGAACATCTAAATGCTACTTGAAATTGGCTAGTAGTGTGACATTATAACCATTTTCCTCGTTCCGCATTTGACAGGCAACATAGAAAAGCACTGGCGCTGAGTGACGTCTGTTTAGTGTCACAAATAACAACGTGAAGTGATCAATCCGATCAATTTGGTTACCACTATTCCGCAAAACTCAGACCGAATTTACGCGTTTCCCTCCGACACTGATTCAAGTAAGTATGAAGATAGAGGACATCGCGAAATGCTAACATTTCGTTCGCTCTCTAGGGTCACAAACGTAAAACGTTAGAAGATACAGGACATGCAGAAAGCAACAACAATAGATACTGTCAACGATTGGGTTGTACGTGTTTTAAACATGAAGAACAAACTTCCGGGAGCCATAATTCAATTAGTTAAATGTTTTTTTTATCACGCTGTTCCCAATACCATCTAATTACCAATCATGGGGGAGTATAAGAAGTTCACAAAAAATGTACCAATAGGCTTGCTGCAATAACAAATAGTATAGTGGGCCAAATGAAAATCAAAATATTAGATAGGATGGAGAACTGCTTCGATCATTATAAAATCAAACGAGTAAACAAAAGAAGAAATAGATGCTAGCATGTTCACATACACTGACATGAGTAGACGCTTTACACAAATTCATTAGCGTCAAAGGAAACCAGATTAAACAATACACATTACAGCCATTATGAAGACATAAAAGCGGTAGCTCCACTAACATTTCAGAGAAAACGGACATTAAGGAATCGTAATATTCATCTCTCCTTATGAACTAATGACTCAAGCTGGCAGTAGATAGGCTGAAGTGTAAGCATGCAACGACCTATCAAAATTTTAGCCCCAAAATTTAACTTAATTTGCAAATCAGTTATAAATTAGGATATTCGATGTCATAGAATGACACGCAACGCACAGAGAGAGAAAAACAATTATCCGACTTAAACCCAAAAGGAAACCCAGGACACCAACAGCCTGTCCGAAAAAAAAACGAAAAATACATAACTCAGTAGATCTAGAATTCTACATAACGTTTGGGCATAATAATTACAGGGATGTACTGATTTGAACCGCAGAGTTTCCTCGGCTGAAGCTAACATCTGAAATTATGTTGTCGATGAATAGAGCCAATGAACGGCCGAATAGACAGAATTCAGGTTTGAACACTTTGCGAGCGATCCACGCAAAACAATGTTGTTTTACCCAAACAATCGATTTTCCAGTTTTCTGTGTGTAGGGAATATTTACGTTTTTGTGCTAAACGATGTATTCATCAGAAACAGATCGTATACCTGGAAACAGGTAATGAGCAGAGGCCAACTGTGAAATACAATGGCGTTTCTGCCATATGGGAATACTGACACTTTTACACAGACATTTCCTCAACCCAGTAAAGATTCAAGTTTATAAGAACACTTATTGGAGGACTACGCACCATCGTGTAGGTGTTGCCAATAATGTGGTCAACTGTCATTTCAATCTAAAACGAAGCTTTAACTTAGCTTAAACCTGCTTTGATTTTGTATGACACAAGGTGCAACTCAGGGTAATGAGGCCTCCTTCAGCAAACAGTTAGAAAAAATGTATGCATTACTCGTTGATGGAAAGGCAAGAATGATTTTCCTGCAGGTACTTCGTCTCTCAGGTTTTTTAAAGGTGAGTCGAGAACATTCGGTTTTTTTTTCAGTATACATTTGGCAAAACTACACTGGGAAGAATGTCAACCATTGTTTACGTTTGAAACAATCACTTACTGTTGACAAATTCAACAGAACAGACAAAAGACTGACATTACACGATATATGCTCGAGCAGATTCCGCTACATTTCTACTGCTGTTTGCCGCAGACGAGTTAAAATGTACAGAATTCCAAACCACAAGACAATCACAAAAGGTCAAAGTTCAAAACCAGTTTGGTTGCTACCATGGTAGCATTAATGTCACAGACAGTTCTATTTGCACGTACAAAATGGGGTGATGGTGTCTGATCGCAATGGCCTCGGCATGTCGTGGCAAACGTTTGTTTCGAGTCGAGAACAAAACACGGAATGACCTTAATGAGTCAATCACATGTTGCATCATCAAGTGATGCCTGGAAATCGATGACGCTGGCTGCTTCCGGGTGTTTGCTGTCGAGTTGCTTGATTGTGTGACCGTTTGTTGAACCGATTTCTGTAAGTGTTCGGTAACCCTGGTTCCAAGCTGGCGCTCAGTTCTGTAAACATAGGATGCTCCGCATCCGCATTTGTATTCATAGATTACATTTGATTTGGCGAACTGAGACGTCAAAATAGGCTGTAGCTCCAGATTAGTAACTATACTAGCCAAACGCTGTCGTATACCAACAGCGCTCACTTTGATGCCAAAAAGAGTGCATTAGTATTCGTAGGTAACAGTACTCAAAAGCAGACAACTGAGGAACAACCTCAACTCTAAGAAACTAGGCTTACAAAAATCGCCCCAGCGGATTGAAATAACTTAAAGGGGTTCGAAAGCCAAGCAAACGGTTTAAGAAGTAGCACATGACATTAAGTGAATCGCTTTATCATTATATGACAGCAACACATCAATAGTTGTCACTGATGTTTAACTGTCTTACAACCGTGAAGAAAATCGAATCTTGTACAGGAAGAGGGAGGAAGAAAAAATAGAAGGAACTTAATTACCAAAAGTAGTTACGTCTATATTCAAATATTCAGCAGCAAGGTATTTACACCTTGCAAACAAACAACCAAGCTGTAGGTGAAAGTAGGGCGTCATCAGCAAGACAGTTTCATTACAGCTTTCACTGCCCCGCGTCGATAAATCCACTCACATCACAGACAACTAGGCCAAACAACGACACCGTTCACATCATTGGGCCAGATTAGCCGCCATCTCACCCAACGTCTCCAGCCACCGACCCTGTGAGTCGTGAGAGCCCTCGTCCGGAAGACGAACCCGACCTACAGTGGTCAATCTCTTGGTGTACGACTTCATTCCTCTATACCAAGTCATCATCTGTCCACCTCGCACCTTACGTCAGTCGGCCGCAGCATCGGCAAACAATGCTGTGCGTGGCAGACGACTACCTGCTATCCTTAGCACATGGCCCGGCCATCTAAGTCTGTGCAAATGTAAGGATTGAACACAAGAACTTAGTTGGTAATCAATGCCAAGTACCTGCATCCTAACCTCTTCGCTGCTTACTCATTGGTGCCACTCGACGCGAGCAATCGCACGCAGACATCAGTGGATCGCTTAGATAAAAGCTGTGTCGATCGTGCGACATAGAACGCAAGCCGATTCGCAGCCAGTAAAAAAATTCTAAACAAAAAACAACCAGCCAGGCAAACACGATGGAGTAAGGCAGAAATGGAGGGCACTATTTCATACTAGCTCCTCAGTCAACGCCGCCGTATTCGTCATTTAATTTCCAGGTAACTTCGCCTAAAGATAGCAACCCAATCATTTGCGCGGAAATAAAAACTGCCAAACAAATTCATCTACCTTGTTGTAACTGTCGTATTCCTGTGTTGAGTTAAACAAGTTTCACACTACCGTGGTTGGCTATTCTAGCATAAGCAAGATTCCTTTATACGCTTCAACTGTGACATTTGATACCTTACTTCGGGATATTTCCACAATATCGGTCTCAACGAGCAACAACAAAGTTATCATAGTCAAAAAGATTCCTATTGTCTCTGAGATCATGGTCTCGGTAGTCTGACAACACCATCCGGACCCTCACCTATCGTCTAACAAGTTGCAAAGCAATAAATGTCTATTGGCACTCAACGTCAGTAGCCTCAAGCCTTATGCGCATTTAACAGACTGGATCTTTTAACTAGTTCATCTGATTCAACGAAACACTTGCGTCACGAATAAACTGTAACCAATACACAACAATACTGATCGCTACGAAGTTGTCGTCAAATTGTTATTATCATTGGGGTAAAGAAAATGAATCGCGCTTTTATTCCACCAACATCTTCCGTTAATTTGCTCTAGGATTTCACGGAATTTCATAATAGCGCCCGATTGTCAAGTGTGCGCCTTACGATACTCGATTAAGAGCTAGACAAAAGGAAAACAGCTGTCCATGTGCTAACGAAATGAAGAATAGAAACAAGTGCTGAGTTGACCTGATGGCGAAACGGCCATAAACCGTGCACAGTAACACTTGGCTCTGGTAAACACATTTGAAGTTGTAACGCTTTTTTGAACTCACCGTTAACAAAACGTTCTTTCCCAATTGTATACATCCCGCAAACAACCACTGTGTTGGAGTTTTTTTGAAGTCGTTCACGTGTAACCTTGATTGCTGCTGAAATGATCTGTTCCTGAGTCGGGAAGTCATATTGTGAAGAACAGTAGCTGTAAGGCAGAAAAGAAAAAGTTTTAGCATCATTTTAATAGTGCATGCAACAGTATAACTTACTAAATCATAAGCACTTTAAAATTTAACAAATATAGAACGCCGACCTCGGAAAAATGTAAGATGTATATCAAATGGTAAACAGGGTGTACGAGTACTGAGACAATGATCACGGAGGTAGCAATCAACCTAACGGGAGATATTAACTTCAGTTGAAATGAGATTCCACCTGTGCCCAGGTAGACCGCAAGTGGTTAAGCACAGACTACAGAGTACAGACAATTTCATGCCGCATTTATCACCAGTATGAAATGTGAAGCAATCGCTTCTTACCAAGGTAGAACCCTAAAACGTCAATCATGTAAGCTAATCTACAAGTATATGTGAGTGGTATTGAACTTATGAATTCAATTTGCTAATATCGTATTTCACAGTTTAACCCTATCACTACCGAGTAGTAGTTCTGAAGTAGGATAGCTTTCATGCAAACCGTCATTTCAAAATTACAAAACGGAAAGAAAAGAAAACGTTCACCATGTCGAGTACATTATTTGGACTCACGTGAACTACTGTCGAAAATGAGGTCTTCAAAGTCAGTGACAGAGGGTTAAAGTAGTATGCCAAGCCAGCATTAACGATTTAAACGGATACTGCGTTTACCGACTGATTACGGCCACCTGTAAAACTTCAATCAGTTACTTCACTTACAGAGCTGGCGGACTTTTAGGCGTTGAGTTGTATAGTCTGGCTTTATATACGAAAAGTAGTATCATTCAAGCAATAGATCAAATGAAATATGGCAATGGGAACAGAATAAGAACTTAAAAATCGGCCAAAACACAGTGGCAGCTATCCACCACTGGTAGTGTTCCAAACTTGACAAAGCAGCCAATCGGTTCGAAACAAAAATTGACACTACGATGAGCAGACAGAAAGATGATGAATATACTTAATAATAACCTGAGGGTCATAACAATGCAGACTAAACTCGATTAATCGTGTAAGCAGAAAACTGACGTATACAAAACAGCAAAGTAAATGCCGGCAACCAGTGCTGTAGAGAGACAATGAATCACGCCGGGATGGCCAATGACCGGATCGATTTACGAAAATAAAGTAAACAGAAGTAGTGATGGACCTGAATCCTTGTTCATACCGAGAGATATTATATGGAACACTGATCGCACATTAGAGACCTAAAAATGGGGGGAAGCAAGCGACGTTCCCAAATGAGAAGCCTATCAATCACGATTGACTGACATCAAGAATGTCATTCCAATGAAAAGTATACCTGAAGAATCCTCAGACCACCATCAACAATAAACCTTGACAACTAAACAGACCAGAACTGTTCAATTTAAAAGTCGTTCATGGGCCCCATAGTATATAGACGTCGCCACAATTGTGTCGTTTGATTAATGCTGCATTTTTCTTTCATTGGACGTGTTTAGCTAGTGGCTGTATGTGTGGGAGAACATTAGCGACTGTACTTTTTAGCGCATCACTGAAATAATTTATCCACTGTCAATTCCATTTTCTAATAAGCATGAACAATAAACAACCTTCTAACACCAGTGTCTAATTCGTGAGTGGAACAGACAGCCGAGAGGAAGGCACAGTGAAGACAGCATGCACAATTGAGGTTAACGTACGAGCAAAGTGGACGACGAAAGTCATGAGGATACCGATGAGTTCAAAAGCAAAGGAAACAGGACTGGAAAATGTGTCTACTGCCTCAATCAGTCCATTATCAGTCAGTGGTAACCGCACCCGTCAACCAATCACAAAATTGCCGGTTGGAGCTTCGATTATTGTTCCTTCTCGCGTTGTCTATACTTAAGTAAGTCAACAACCTATAGTCCACACGTGGCCTTACGTACCACATGATAGAGAATGGCCTGCATAATTGTAAGCTGGAAAATCAACTCAAGGTGAAAAAGTGCATTCAAGAGCCGAACGAAACAGACTGAAAATGTAAGGGACAACGTCCAGACGATAAACAACAAAGTGAAGATGTCGGTATTGGGTTAAATATAACAGAGGGTAAGTCCTTGAACTGCTCCAGCCATTCAAATAAACAGAGTTCATCAGAAGCCACAACGACGAGGACAACCTCGTTTTCATTGTTATTTTCAGGCCAAATAAAATGCAGTAGACATTAAAGAATAGCCGTCAAGCGGGGATTGCGAAAATAATAATACAGGTAAGCCATTACAAATTGAATATTTGCACAGAAAACTTATGCGTGCACAGATCAGGCTTTCGCATCCGGATTCCGACGGCCTCCGCAGCGGTCAATATTTGCTCTTGTTTTTGCGGAACGGGTTACGTCTTTCGACAACAAGGCACTTATCAGAGAGAATAGGTGAACAGCATACCGCTTGGTTGATGATCGGACAGCAACGAAAGATCCCCAGTGCAATTTTGACTCGGGCCATAGAACCAATATGGATATCATACGTAAGCTGATCTACCGCGTGGTTACGATAGAAGTGTGAAATGTACTCTGACCGCTGCGGAGGTTATCGGGATCCGACTGCGAAACTCTAGTCTGTGCGCCCAGAAGTCTTTATGTGTAAACAGTGAAGTTACCATGGTCTGTCGTCGTTGGAACAAGTGACGCAGCACCACAGTAACCTCAAAAGTATGTTAGATTTTCACCATAACAGGATTCACGTAATAATCGCTTGACAACTGTTACATTTATTATGTTGTATTTGGCCTGAAGATGACTCACTGAAAACGATCTTGTTCACTGCGTCTTGACTCCTGGTGACACAGACAGGCACAAGAAATGGTTATAGGTAAGTAAACCGAGAGGCTGATGCATCTGCATACAATAGCCAAATCGTCATACAAGAGGATGCAATTAAATCTGTTACTTAGTGGAGCGTTGTATAATGGATATTTTGCCCAGGGGTTTGAATAGCCAACCAGTACACTTGCATCCATATGACGTACTTCCTATGATGCAACAAAAACCTACACAAACCTTCCGCATGAAATAACACAAATAAAAAAGTGCAAACTTCTTTAAACGCCTTGAAGGGTTTCGCTGCTTTGTAATTACCGGACCTTTCTTACTTATATGCATAGTATCGTCTTAACTGTAGAGTTAGTCATAATTCACACTTTACCATCTCTAGAAGCTGAGGCTGAATATTCGAATTCGACGTACGGGTTATTAAATTGAGCCTGTAGACAAAAATGTGATATTGCCAATAGACAAACGAAAATGAACGAAACTCGAACGTTTGCTAACCAATGCAACGATCAGCACGATAGACCAAACATAACCGACTCTGTGAGTGTAGAAAACAAAAAACTTCACTCAGAATTAAGCTTCTCTCAGAATGTGGACAGTTAATAGGGTATAGTGGTGCTGATTTTAGAAAGGTAAAGTTTTAACTATCACATCATCTTAGACAATTACAACTCGAACGGCAGACAAAAATACAAGGTTGAAATAACCTAAACAACTGGGTATTCTAGGTTCGAGTTAATGTTGTTGTCATACGTTGTGTCCAGGTAGATGGAATGAAGTTGTGAAGGCAGTTGTCTGTGACTATCTCCTTGAGGTACGAAGTCAGCCAGCGGGCTGGGAGGGTTAAGCATACTGAGATTGAATCGAAAATCACCCGTGTGCAGAATGAACTGATTTGTTCGAGGAATACGGAAGAGGAACATCACAGACCCCGGACAGCTATAAGGATAGAACAAAAACAGAGAAACGAAATCAGAAACCGGTTCATCTCACTCCGGACTCAATCGAACGGAGCCAGTGTGGATAAGTTGTGATGTGCTGGACTGTCTGAATCCAATCAATGAATAGGCAGCAAGGGTCACACACAGCGATTAACACATATGTACAGCATGCAAGCAAGGTAAAATTGCTATTAATGAAGAGAAAGATAGACGAAACAGCCGTAACAATAAGGTGATCCGCTGACAGAACATGAGTGACTTATAGAGCGATTGTCGATGACAATAGATGTCTCACAGCAAGCTACAAAGCTCGGACAAGTAGAGTACTAAATTTGGAGAGCAGGCCAGAAAACAACCACAAAACAATATTATGCATATAAAATTGTTTGTGTGGACAACCCTACTTGATCTGCCATAGATAGTAGATTGCATTAGGCAGTCAAAGGTTTATCGTCAGATCAGCTGTTGCGAGTAACACGTTGTTCGACTATATTTGGAAAGGCATTGTACGAGTGGCAAGCTTCCTATGACAGGTGCACTCTATGCCTATATGGGTCTTATACTTGTTATACTTAACATACAAACGGACTCGGGCGGTCACTGCTATTACTCTCGAATTCTTCATTAGTGCTTTCCCACTAACGACCGTCATACAGTATGCTGTCTATTGCAATTTACTGGACACTGCGAGTAATATCAAGGGTGGTTAGCCCACTGTGTTTGCAGGTCAAAAATCCCACTGTACATCAGCAATCGCGGAAATTGGATTTGTAACTGTCTATCCCTCAACAGCTATGTCTACATATGGGATCAATTCAAGACCTGATGAGACGTACATCCAAGCTTCCTAGTGCAATCGACGAAGTGCGAGCCCAGGCTGAGAGCAAAAACGATAAATAGCTAGCAGGCCCGAATGGAATGCTTCTGTGTTGTGTGTTTGTTTTCATTCTTTATGCTTGTTAGTTTAAACTCCTGAATATAAAACGTACGAATAAATCTTGACAACTACATTATGACATGAACTTTACAAAGTTATGAATTTGGATACCACTTGTTTACACTGAAATATATCTGTCCACATACAAACGACTTAGAAGTACGGTGTCTGACCAATAGGAAAACAACAGGAATCAAAGACGAGCCTATATCAGAGGAGAAAATCTCACGGAATTTGCACAGCTTACAACCGATCCTACTGAACTCGAACGGAAACATCCAATACTAATGAACCCTGTACTGTCTTTAGAATTGTAAAAAGTAACAGGCAAGCAGGAAACTCACTGATTTGCATCCATTGCCAACACATCTACACCGCAAACATTTATGACTGAATTCAGCGTTAGCGATACAACCTTCAAGTGAGATCCGAAAGTAAGGGAAACCAAGCTTTTAGTTACCTAGCAGATGGAGGATGTACAGAGTTTTTAACTTACATTACTACAAAATATGGTGCCCGTAAAACTGGTCGATAAACCTTTATAGTGGTCCGAATGAAAGTGGGACAACAGATAGCCGTCACATCCGTCGATCAGACCGTAGTTGAAAGCATCAACGGTCAGACGTGTGCCTGAAGTGAATCAGAGGATAACAAAGAACAAACCAACTACCTGGTATCCATTTATAAAAGGGGCAGTGGGTTTTCGACGGAATGATAGAAGTTGCCCTCGAGACTTGATGGGCGGGTCGGTGTGTGAGTGTTGCTCCAATTACTGCAGTACCGTTCGGATTGGAGAATGTTGGACTTGCCAAAGTCGGCTTATCTTTTGCGGACTTTGTGTGAAAATATGAAAGTAAAGATGCGCCGTGGTATTCCTTAACATTTGGGCGTGATTTCATAAGCGTTTTATTAAATTCAGGATATTCAGAAAACTGTCTATTGCCTCGACCACGAAAATTCGGATGACTGAAATAAGAATGACAAAAACTGGTCAACCTAAGTTTATAGTTCCGTGCCACACAGATATTTGCTGTCATGCATTACACTGTAGCATACATTTGCTGGATACTGTCACGTTCCCCATAGATAGAAACTATTGGGAGAGGTGAAGCTCAAACGATTAACACTTAGTTTTTATACGCAAATCAAACGATACAGTTGGACAGCTCGTATTCGGGATAGGCAGGCTTAAGATGGCAATAACTGTGCTGATCTCGCCGCAGAACAGAATGTTGCGGGACTCGGTTTGTTGTCTTTGGTCCAAACACTCGATGTGTAATGCTAAACACTTTATCTTTTTCATCTCATTGTTATCCACTTCAAAAACTAAATTTAAAAAAACGCAACACACGCCTCGACAGAAATCATGGGAAGGTTACAGACTACAGGAGGCTCAGAATGAGTCCCACTTTTAGGAAGAAAAGATGAGCCGGATGAATGCTTCACTGTCAGAGGATCAGTAGTTGAGATTGAAGAAGACTACGGATAATGAGCGGAAGAGAAACCCAACTATTGCCTAGCAAGCCCACAACTACAGTGCAACATACAGCGGACAAAAAGTAAGTAACATCTGTATTCCATCAGAGTGATTACGATGATCAAGTTATTCTAATACTCAGAAAAGTGCCCGGAATCAGTGTGTCAAGTTTGCATCTGAATTAAGCTATCGATGACGCAGTCATGACAGAATTCGTAAGGTCGTTCCAGATTGGACACATTCGGAGGCTAAAAGAGTAATCTTCGCAAGTTAAATGGCTCATTTGGTGTTGCAGCTATAGCGGGTTATTCCTGAGATAGTTAACTGCGCTATACCCAAGTATTCTTCTCAATGTATATTGGTGCTGATGGGGATCCTACATACCAGAATCAAGCCTCCTCTGATAGACCCGTAACGTATCGAGAACTGTCCCAGTTTGCGCAATCTACCTGGATGGGGTAGAAAACGTAATGTTGTGACCGTTTTAAAACTGTTTTGTACATTCCAA
Source organism: Paragonimus skrjabini miyazakii (assembly GCA_014338405.1). Taxonomy (NCBI): domain Eukaryota; kingdom Metazoa; phylum Platyhelminthes; class Trematoda; order Plagiorchiida; family Troglotrematidae; genus Paragonimus; species Paragonimus skrjabini miyazakii. Next base: position 10,263 of record JTDE01001329.1, on the reverse strand, counting down.
GTAATGGTGAAGTTCTTCACGAATTAAAGACGATAAACCTGGATATTTAGCTCAAGATGGTACACTAGCGAATTGAATATAATAGTGACACAGTCCGAGTGAAACTGCCCGAACAACCTAGTGGGTAACCCAAGTATCGAGTTGGCTTTCCCAGCCATTGACGCACTATTGTGACAGGTCCAGGTTATCCGGGACAATCGTGCTCAAGTCGTGCCCGCGTGTAGTTATGCTCAGTGGCATCAACAAGTCTGCTTCCATCAGCCACCTTTGTCCAATCTTCTCTAGTGGCAAGTAGACTGATATCATACCAGAATCCTCTTCGGAATTCCGATTATCGTTAACCACTAGGGTTATAACACTTCCCTTGCAAAGAATTGATAGCTTTTGGAACAGGATGTGTCAATTAACTCTAGCGAGTTCCAAAACCAGCTGTCGGCAGTAGCCAGCATCAGCATTTTCAATTTCGAGCCCTACCAATGATGTGCGCTCGGACCTTTTCATTCGTTTGCATTATTCATCGCCCACCACGTTCTCTATTTTGCGTTGCAGCTGTATGACTTCTTTATAAGTTGTATAAAGCCTATCGTTCTGGCAACTTACATTCTCTCTTAGTATCTATCTGTTGAACGTACGTTTCGAATCATCACGATTCATTCAACCTGCAAAATGGCTGGTCGCATCCTGCGTCCTGATCGTTTCGACGCTGACTCTCACTCGCCTACCGCGACTGATCAGTGGTTTCACCGGCAGAAGACATTCGCGAACTTCCTTTCTGCTGCAAAATCACTTGAATTAGACACACTGGCTACTTTCGTCAATTATGTCAGTTCATCTGTAAGCAAACACATCGCGGAATGTAAATCCTACAAAACGGTCATGTGCATATTCCAGAAGAGCTACACCTAACCAAAACACAATTTTTGCTCTGCTAAGCAAGAGAACAAGCGGAGTCGTAATGAATTCCTTCAGAAACCCAAAACGTTGGCCTCGGGCTGTGATTTCTAAGCAGCCGCCGCTGAGATGTATTGTGAAGAATTTATTCGTGGTTGATTCATTTGTGGTTTAAACCTTCGTTTACTCCGTCAGTGACTGCTCGAATATACACCTTTGGACCTCACTTCAACCTTCGATGTGGTTAGACAAGTAAAAATAGTCCAACAACAATCACTCTCACAATCAATAACTCACTTGCGCCGTGTCATTACAAGCTACTGGGTACTGTCAAACACTCATCCCAAAGGCATATGGCACCGAATGTACGACAGCCATAGCTAACTCTTCAAAATAAAACGGTTTTATATGTTACTTTTGTAGATTACAATGGCATCTGCGAAAGCAGTGTCCAGCTCGTGATGCTATATGTAAACGCTGCGGAAAGGAAGGTCATCACGACCAGGGATTTCAATCTTCTAAAACTAAACATTCTCTAGCAGTATCGGAATTTGTATTATCATCTATCGCAGTTGCAGCAGTCCCCACTTGCTTATCAGACGCTGTTGTTGAGATTTGTGTGGACGGTATTCCGTTACAAACTCTCATTGACACAGGCAGTTCGGAAAGCTACATATCTAATTGTTGCTCGGGCATATAGATGGCAAATCCATTCTTCCTGTCAAAAGATCACAGCCATCTACCAGTTTAACACTCGATAACTGTTTCGTCTCTATTCGTTTCAAACAACTGTCACGCAACTCTATCAAATTCACTTCTCAACGACGTGTACTGAGGTATTACTAGGACGACTTTCTTAAAATATAAATGTGTCGAAATACATTCTTCTGTTTCAACATCTGTCGCCTAAGTGTCAGCCGGTGGTCACCAAATCTTGGCGTTATTGTTTATCCGATGAACTCCATCAAGTCTGAAACTGGAAAACTCTTGAACACTGAGATTATTGAACCTTCTGCCTTACCTTGGAGAGCCCGTCTTGGTAACGTCTGGAGAACGGCAGAAGCGTCGAATGGTAGTGGACTACAGCCAGAAAATCAATTGGTTCACTTACCTAGACGCCTACTCCCTACCCCGGATTGACGACCTTATGGGGAAAGTTTTTCGTTTCAGTACTCTTGGTCTCCAGGGTGCGTACCATCAGATAACCATCCAGAGGGAAGAAAAGATCCACAACGATTTCGAAGCAGTTGGCCGCTTTTATTAATTTACTCATATTCCCTTCGGTGTCACCAATGGTGTGGCAGCATTCCAGCGTAGTTTCGACAATATCATGCATAGAGAGAAATTGTCTGGGACCTTTGCCTAGTTGAACAATCTGGCTATCTACGATAATTCAAACGAAGATCATGATCTCACACAATTATTCAACAACGCTTGCAAACACGGAATGATTCTCAATGAACAAAACAAAATATTATTATGGGCTGCGAACTCACAAAGAGTGTCATGAAACCGGATGCGGAACGTCTCTGACCATTAAAAGAGCAACCAGCCCCGTCGAATCCCAAAGCACAAGGGAAGGTTATTGTTATACTCACTCATTACTCCCAACAGATCTGATAATTTTCAGATAAAATCAGTGCTCGTCAGAAATCACATCATTCCCCTTCCCAAAAAGACTTTGGCCTCATTTATCAATCTTAAGAAAGAAATTCGAAATTAAATGTTTGTCGCTGTTGGACCGGGGTTGCCCCTGACAGTTGAAACGGATGTATCAGATATCGCCATAAGCGCAACGTTTAACCAGAATGGACAACCAGTTGCTTCTTTTCCCCAGAATTATAACACCTTCCGAATGTAATCATCCTTCTGTCGAAAAAGAAGCTTACGTTTTTGTGGAAGGCTTAAAAAATTGGTGGCATTTTCCTTTGGGTCAACAATTTATACAGATCAGCGTTCCATATCCCTCAGGTTCGATCAAAATCAAACAGGGAAAATAAAAAACGAGAAAACAGCGTTGGCGACTTGAGGTTTCAAGCTTTCCGTATGACCTTTTCTAACGTTTCGGCTCTGATGATCGCGTCGCTGATAATCTATTGCGCAATTTCAACTGCTCTACCTCATGTTGTCGATCTAAAAACGTTCCACGAATGATTATATCACCCTGGATGTACCCGTATGTTCCATGTAGTCCGTGCACGGAATCTACCGTTAATTTTTGAGGATTTCAAACGAGTCACTGATCGATGCAGTTTGTGCTGAAACCAGATCCTGTTTCTTCACTCCGCCACACATACCACTGACAAAAGCTACTCAACCATTCGATAAATTAAGCATTGATTTTAAAAGACCCACTCCATCCTTAAGGAAAAGTGTTCGTGACAATTACCTATGAATTTTCCCGCTTTCCTGTTGCCTATCCGTGTACTGACACTTCTTCGTCCACAGTGACCAACTGCCTGATTAAGTTATTCTCCACTTTCGGTTCATCTCCTTTCATTCATTCTGATCGTGGTTCTGTTTACATTTCGAAAGAATAAATTTCATTTCTCTACGATAACATTATCGCAGTCAACCGTACTACAGCCTATAATACAAAGTCTAACGGGCAAATTGAACGTCGGAACGGTACCATGTGAAAAACTATACTACTAATTAGTGTGGCAGATTTAGGATTTTAAATGAGACCCAACTGTGAAAATTCAGAGCTTTAGCTGGATTCGAACCAGCGACAGAAACACCATGCCTCAACGTCTTTCCTGAAGGGCAATCACAAACGTAGTCCCAACAGGCATCGAACTAAAGAATACAGTGGGGTTTGGAAAAAAACCGTATATTTCCAGCAATGTTTAGAAATATGATGATTAGTTAGCTCTAGCCTAGTCTGGGACCAACGGTAGCAACTAAGAGAAGGAAGAAAAGAAGCATGAGATGGGCCACAGCCCACTCAGCGGCACTCGAGAGCGCGCCAAACGAAAAGTGCTCAGAAATTTCGACCTTTGGGAATGGAATAGTAAAGGAGTCGTTAGGAAAAGTGCAAGCATTTGCTGCGTGCAATGAGATGCACAACCGAAGAAAGTGTCACTGAGTTCGTATCAGGCCTCCTATAGCAGGCGTACACAGAATCATACGTACAGAACAGACAAGCCGGAAAACACGGTTGCAACCAGGATCCTTAGAGAAGCCACACGATCGCTGGCCACTACACAGGCCTCCCCCCAGAAGGCGGTAAGCAACCTTCGATCATGTAACTGGAGGTATTGACGTGTGGACCACCCCCTTGTGGTTTTGTCCATGGCACTCCCGATGCCATGAGTCTATACACAAAAGACCTAATGACCACAAGGTTCCCTTCCTTGTGCTACTGCGCCAGTTGTTACGACCCCACCTGATAGAGAAAGACGAGAACAACGCAAAGATTGCGAGCAGTATTTCTATCACGAACGAACGCAACGATATTGCAAAACGTTACGAAAATCAGAGCGCAAATATTGGGAACCAACTCTCGCAGCTTAGAACCCCTTAACAAGTAAGGAAAAAGACAACCTTCAAACGAGCGTTATTTGCTGCTTAGCCCGAGGGCAAAATTGTGATTTCAATGGGCTCAATGGGTTGTAAACGGAAGTAGGAAGCTGAAGCTTTTTAGGATTCCGTATCTCAATGCGTAGAATCTCAAGGTCCTCAGCAACAGGCTGAATTGGGAAGTAGAGGTGCAGTATCTGAACTAATGCAGTAGATGTTGGTCAAGGCGAACCCTGAAAATTGGTACAGAGCTGGCAGAAACAACATGGTCTAGTAGAGCATTCCAAGCCTTGCAAGCGCGCAATGAGGAAAAGCTATGTCTGCATTCAAATCTGCTATGTTGGACCTCTAGTTTTTTGGGGGTGGCCCCTCAGTGTCACGTTACTCCCATTGTCGAGCATCAGGTGGCAAGGATATTCCGGGGACTGCTTAATCAAAAAAGTTAATACCAAGTCACCTCTAGGCCGACGGTACTCCAAGGAGTACATGTTCAAAGATTTGCCTTTCCTCATATGGTCTAGTTTTCAGGCCCCGGACAGACTTAGTGGCTCGTCGTTGTACCGTCTACAGGAGTAACTTGTTCTTTTGGAGATGCGGTGGCCAGATTACAGTTTCATTCTCCAGAGGCGATCGAACGAAACTGTTATAAAGAAGCTGAAAACAATTAGGGTTCAACTGACCGAAGAGGTGTTTCAATAACGCCAGGATGTTGCTAGCTTTTTTACATTTGTTTCAGCGTTCGCTGAGCTCGAGAGTGTGCAAAACAGTGCATCCTAGGTCCTTCTCAATAAGAACCGTCTGGAGCGGATACCCTTCGAGGTAATAAGTGGTTTTCATAGAGCCGCGAATGTGTATAACTTTGCACTTATCAGCATTAAATTCGAGTCGGTTAACTAGAGACCACTTGAAAAGAATGTTGAGGTTTTTTGTAGGATGATAGAACCATAGATTTTGTTGACGGCTCGTCAAATTTTGACATCGTCCGCAAACAGTAGTAGCGGAGAGGTGAGTGACCGTGGGAGATCGTTGATGAATACCAAAAATAGCAGCGGGCCAATAATTGAACCCTGGGGTACTCCACTGAGGCTAGGCCTGCAGGTAGAGTAAACACCATTAACGCGCACCCTGTACAGACGGTTAGCAAGATACGACACAAGCCACTGGAGAAGACTGCCTTGCACCCCATAATGGGAAAGCTTGCTGATCAAAACAGAATGGTCCACGTGGTCGAATGCCTTAGCAAAGTCGAGATATACGACGTCTATTCCATTACCCTGATCAACTGCTTTCGTCCACTGGTCGGTGGCTATCAAAAGATTTGTGGCACACGAACGGCCCTTGCGAAATCCGTGTTGCGCATTGGAGAAGAACTCATGAGAGGCGAGATACTTATGAAACGAGTCGTATACAAGCGCTTCTAAAATTTTTGAAACGCTTGACAGCAATGCCATTGGTCTGTAGTCACTGGGGCAATTTCGCCTACCACCCTTGAAAACGGGTGTAATGCTTGCGAGTTTCTAACTGCTGGGTACTGTTCCCTGGGAGACAGATTGCGTAAACAGTAAGCTAAGTGGGTCAGCAAGCTGTTTCGCCGCTTCTCGCAAGGCCTTGAGTGGTACACCGTCGAGGCCAGGAGAGCTGTCCCTAAGGCACCTGCGTTTAGCCAACACCGCTGTGGAGGAAGTATCCACAGTGTAAGTGCCATCGATTTCATTGTCAAGACGAACCTGAGGAACTGGTGGTGACTGCGCAAAAACACTGCTGTAAAACTCAGCAAGGACATCAGCGGTCTTCGTATCAGAGCTAGT
>JTDE01001328.1:131174-142825 GCA_014338405.1 Paragonimus skrjabini miyazakii | reverse complement strand
TCTACTCCAAAAACGCATTTCATCGGGTTTGGGGTTACACCATACTGATCAAAGCGTTTGAAAACTGCACGGAAGTGTGTGACCTATTGACTTGCATCCTTGCTCGCCATTAGAATGTCATCAATATACACAAACACAAAGTACAGACCGCGGAGGACTTGGTCCATGAACCTCTGAAAAGTCTGACCTGCATTTCGAAACTCAAATGGCATTCGGACGAACGCGTACAGTCCGGACGGGGTGGTGATTGCCGTCTTTGCTACGTCCTCTGGGGCCACGGGAATATGGTGATATGCCCGAACCAAATCACACTTCGAGAAAATGGTCATACCATGTAGACCGATGGAAAAATCGTGGATGTGGGGAATTGGGTACCTGTCTGGAACGGTGGCGTTATTTAAGGCAAGATAATCACCGCACGGACGACAATCACCAGGTGTCGTCTTAGGTACCATATGCAAGGGTGAGGCCCAAGGGCTGCTGGAGTGCTGCACGATGCCGAGTCGCAGAAGGTTTTTGAATTCAGCTTTGGCGATACGTGTGATAAAAGTTAACACACGGGATCACCAATTTGTAGGGGACTAACCCAATACAAAGTTAAAAATGCCAATATTCAGTTCAAAACGTAGTAACCGAATAGTTCGCTACAGGCAATCCCAATCTATGCGAAACGGGAACGTCAAGGAGACGAGACGCGCGCACCGAAAGTGTCTTGCTAAGCACAATCAATTCAAACAAGTGATGTTTATTCTGTACAAGGGAAAGTGGTGCAAACTACATAAAAATAAAGCAGAATATGATAATATGTACAATACCCTATAAACCTTCTACAGTTCCGGTAAATAGTTGACACCGACCGGCGATTTTTTATTTTCTTTTGAACGTAATCAATATTGCGCGAAAACACAATGACCTCGAAAAACAGTTCACAACAACCTACCGGCGTTCTAAGTCAAACCAAGGTGAGCATAACAATTTATGGTTGGTTATTGCATCAAAACAAAACGAGGGAGTCAGACATAATAACATGTAGGCACTAACATCAACAACGGAAGTAGAGACATTTCAATAAGTATACAACATCGGATAGTGTCCTGTACATAACATGAAATCCCACTTATATACAAGGCTCCATTTGTCCAAGAAAAGCCTTCATTTTGCCCCATTGAAAATGGGGCTGTATGCTGCTTGGGTGATGCTTCATAGGGATGTGAATATCAGAGATTAACAATATCATATGATATTGTTAATCTCTGATATCGACATCCCTGATGACACAAATCTGGATATAAGTTGGCTTATACTTGCTTCAAACCGGGTTTTTAGACCGCGTTCTCAAGTGCGTTATTGAAGCACAATATCCACTTGAAAACCCGGTGAAAACTCACCTGAAAACTAGGTTTCTGAAAACCTTGGCTGCAGTGCACTGACTGTAGTACACTACACTGCTCACTTTGACAACTGCTACCAAATTATCAGGTTATTTAGTTGTACGAAGGCTGCCGGTAACATGTTGTACCAACTTACTGAAAAACCTTTTTATACGAACCTAAGTAAAACAAGGAGTGCATACTTACCTCTTACTCCATGTACCATACAGAACGAGAAAGTGCCATTGACATATACGGATATTATATTGTAAATAGGCAAAAAATTGACAGGATTCACTAATGAGAGCATCCGGAATGATGTCGGAAACCCCACTGAAATTAAGCAAATTTCACTTCCTGCAAAACAAAACAAGTGCTTAGCACGCATTGGAAGTGGAATATCTCAAGTAATAAGTAAGATGCAAAAATAACTTAGTTAGACAATCTGGCAGAGAACTTACAAGTGTTTCAGTAAATTGAGGATTCAATCATGAATACAAATTTCACTTCCTTCACCATGAACAATGGTCTACGACCAATCGTACAACGCATGCATTTAAAAGACAACATGTGGTGCCTACACATACTCACATGGTTACGAAAATGTATCTGAATACAGTCGTAATCGACCGCATGTGGTCGACCACAGACGGTAACTGTGTCTCCTCTCAAGGAGATCGGGCAAATTGATCATTACTCACAAGAGAAAGTGGTTGAGAATTCACGTATGATAATTCGGTCGTGCCTAATGTGAGGTGAATGGCGCAGTGGTAAACACGGTTTCCTTATGGAGATCGTGGCTGGAGGTCTAGTCCCGGCAATGACAAGGATATGCACTACTGACGAGCTCTCATGAGAGCAAAACTCGAGTCTAGTGCTTCTTTTCGAAATGGGCCGACGGGAAGGTCTATGGGTATGCGACAGCTGCGATCAATTTTGGGTAATGTTCAATCTATCTGATACCCAAAATCCCCTATTACCCATCAGTAATTCGAACGTTGTTGCAAAAGTGCCATTGATTAATATCGACGTTCATTTTATAGTTTATTAACCGGGTTCTGTTTTTCCAACTTTCTGTAATGCATAATTTATTTCCCGCGATAGCCAATTGATATGCGCTGGGGTGTTCCAGACGTCAGTCAGATTGATCATCTAGGACCACAAATATGCTACGATGAGGTGGAACATTGCAAGGCTGTTTCTCTTGGGCCTCCATTTATTGTAAGTTATTCGGTCGAGAATAAATACGTGATAATTTGAACATTATTCCAACAGACTTTGCTTGGCCAGCGTTACGGCGACTTTGAAATTCCCTTTAACATTTCGCTGGCGGAAATGCAACTGATAAGCGAAACTGCAACTAACAATCCACAAATCCCGAAAGAATGTACTGAAGCCTTGCACGCTTGGTATGCCCTCGATGAGAACTGTGCGGTTCCGACCTACCAGTTAAAGCCAATTGTTGAATCACATCTTACGGTGAGTTGACAATGAATTCTACTGTTATGAAAAAAGTGGTATATCTATTGATTGCATCCAAATAAAACCGTTTTCACTGCGCTTTCCCCTAGCAGTAACCGAGCAAATTAGATAACTAGAAAATGCTACTCATGTACTCTGAGATTTTGAGTCGTCTAGTACAATACTTTTTGGTGACTGGTTTCCAGTTTCTGTCCATTGGATGCGATGTATTTATTATCCGGTAAGCATACTCGTTGAAGACTTATAATATTACTTGATAGGTGAGTCATTTTCCGTTTATCAACTGGTACTTGTTAGTCTCTCTCTAGCCAACTTATGAACGTAGTTAACGCACGTTACAAGTTGGTCGTGTTATTGATAGAAATATCTGAGTTTTTAGTGCAGCTGAATTCTACCATTGTTAGGACGAGCCTTCTTTTTATACTATCATACATTTTAGAAGACTATTTGGTAGCCATATAGTAAAAAAGATCAGGACTTTCCTCATGAAGTAACTACAATTTCCCCATGTCTTTTATGGATAAAGCGCGAAATGTTTTCTTTACATACAGTGCAAGAAAGTTGCATTGCTTAGTGAAAGGTTACAAAAACTGTCGTGGAGGTATACGAATAAGTTATCCATCGAATCGAATTCATCTGCTAACTTCAGAATGAGTGTTTTGTGTTCATTCTTACTGCTGTGAGGCAGTGCACGCATCAGTAAATTCACGAAACACTGTGCTTCCTTCAAGCGTTGGTGCAAATCCATTGATCGCCATCACATGCTGGTAAACATACCGGCTTGTCATCGCTCACAACACCCGGCTAGTTTTCACTATTGGCCGCGATCCCCACTACACTGCATGTTTACACAGTCAACGACACCAGGTGTTTTATAACTTGCAGCAAGGCGTTGTCATCCGTGAACAATATAGACGGTTTTTGCATCTCTCATGGGGGTTCCGTCAACCAACGCTCCTAAATGTTATGTTTACTGATGAGTTCTATCGGATGTATCTTGTACTGAAGAGATACTGTAAACAGCCAATGTTCACTGTCCAAAGAATCAAACAAAGTGATAAAATGAGCACGTGTAGACAAAGCTTCGACTAAAACTGAGTTCAGAAATACGGAGTTTCTTTGCTACACTTAGCCAATAACAAAAGAAGATATTTTTTGTGGAGTGAGTAGACAAAGTGTGTTGCAGATAATTATTCGCTACTCACATTGCTCATTCACTTCTCACCAGGGCAAATACCGACCCACGTAGGTCAGTTTCCAATCATTAACCTTATTTATTGATAAATCATTCTTGTATTTTTATAGAATGTCTAAAAACGATAAACAATCGTCATTTTCTGTTCCATGCGTAAAGTTCATATTTTCATGTCAGCTGTTTTTTGTTTTTACCACATCATTTATAGCCAAACATAAGAAATTTATGTAAAATAACGTTGTGTTTATCGCCAGTCTAGCCGATGTAGGTGTCCAATAGGCATTTTTTTAGAAATGTGTAATAGTGATGACTTGCTTGTTAAACTGACTTGTCCTTGGATAAAAGTTTGAAGGTGAACTGAAAGAAAATTCCGGTTCCGCTATTAACTCAATGTTTGCAATTAAAATCTTCAGCTGGACGATCAGTTGGTATCCGAAGCCAAGAAAAAATGGCAGACGGGTGAAAAAGGATTGAGAAACTTATTTTCTCTAGCAATACCGATCATGATTGAGAATGGGAAGATAACTAAAGAAAAGGCCAAACGATACTCCTGTTCGGGTAAGTGGGTGAACGAAGTTTGTTGGAATAATTGATGAGTATCACTTAACTTCTCCCTCTGAGTCATTGTCCTTGCCGGCCCAATTGCGAAGTCACGATCGCGGAGTTGTCAACTGAATTGAACAGAACGATTCTGTTTATTCACCTTTCAAAATGATTGGGCTAACTGAACGTCATTCACATGAAATTGTGGGTGAGGGTTTGAAAATTACTTTTTGGTTGTGCCTCTTTTGAAGTTATGGACATTTTGGTTAACATACTGGTCTCACAACCACAAGAACCTGAGCACAAATTCCGGTCCGGACTATAATAAACAATACCAGTGAGCCCTAATAAGAAGGAAACTCGAGATTAGCGCTTTGTTTTGAAATGAACTAATCGAAATGCCTAACTGAATGCTAAGTCTGAGATCAGGTGTGAATAGTGTTCAATTTAAAACATTTTGGGTATGTTCCATCATTTCTAATTTTAACTTTCCATTTATCTGGTTTACGCCAACACAACTACAGGTGGGCTAACAGATGCTCTGTGAGTTTGAAGATTCATAAGACAAATTGGCAATGATAATTAATCTTGCGGGTCAAACGTAACAGATGCAATTCTACAATGGTATAAATGGCTGTAATATCAGGGCAAAACTACTACTGAAGGTCGGTATGCGCAAATCTGCTTCCTGTTGCAATTTGATCGGTTGTTACTTTCAAGGAATTTCATTGAATGGATGCCTAATGACAACTAGAGTCTTGTCTTCAAACCGAATGTATCCCTTCACAAAGGGTTTGCTTTTGTAATTCGTGGACGTCAATGAATTGAATTTTGTATGCTGTCCACTCCACCTGACTTTACGACAAACAAACCAACAAACTGGATTATCTTAGCATCTGGACATTGGAATATCTAATGATGTCAGAGAGGTATCTACCTTTTTGTCGCAGATAAAATGAACATTTTGGCAGCCGGATTTAGTAGTGTGCTAAAGGATAATCGGATTGTCATAGTGATACAAGCTCATTGATGTAGACAAAACTGTGGTAGGAAAATCAAGGAACCCTGATATCAAGTGGTTATTATTGATCATTCCATAGGAACTACCTGGCAAAGTGGAATCCAGAGGGTTGTCATTTGTCACGTATAATTCCGCTCGCAAATACATCCGTGAGTTTCAAATCGAATGTTTCTCTGCGCAGTAGGAGTAAGTCTTCCCGATAGTTAGCATGAATACGCTGGCAGAAAATTATGAATGAAAACTAAGTTACATAAAATTCAACTACCATGTAAAGATACCCCCACGGATACAGTGTTAACAATAGATGGGTATATTTTCGGAAATGTACTGGTTGTGGTGTCCTCTAGAAAATCAGATGCAGTCAACCAGAAGCTGTGCAAGAAGAAACAAGGGACTGAGGAGAACATTCCGCAGGAATGCAATAAGCAGCACAGTTAATGACAAGGTCAAACCTCAGAGGAACACAGGTTCTACACATTTTGAATGATCAGTTAATTTGGGGTCTGCACGCTCCGATTGACCTCAATTGTTTGTACTCAGGATTGTCAGTGTAGCCGTTCAATAGAAAAATATAGTTTTTTATGTATATGTTTTTTTATTAGTATGTTATTGCCGGTCACATCACCAAATCATGACTTCTGTTGAACTGCTGGTGCAGAGCTCAGTTATGTCGCCTGACTGGAGTAATTCATTATTACAATGCTACCCTGAACATTCCGTTAGCATATAATAGAATAACATGTGTCTGAGAGCAAATTACAGGCAGTCTGCTTTCTAACACAATGTAGGTGCATGCACAGCGGCAAACCTACACAACAACTTCATTTTTCAGTAGTCTATTCGTTGCTATGAAGCTGGCGCCAAGAACAGAAGATACCGATTTACTAAGCTGTATACTGAAGTTCGTTTGAATATCTTTTATGGAAAGTGAAACGCATACAAACGTGGGAAATGTAGCAGAGGCGAAATTACAACGGTGCTTCCGGGCTGACGGACTAGCCCAACGTTAACTGGCCGTGTAGACCTGCGTGAGAGTCGGAGCTGAGCCGCTACAAAGTCGATATACCAGCAGAATGACCATACCTTCAGTGGCTACGGAATGACCTAATTGTCATGTGACCAACCACCATTTGACCGCCACTTCACGAATCTACCCCATCGAAGTTATCTCACACAGAGTTGAGCTGATCAACCCGAGGAAGGGGAAATCCCGCCGTTCCAAAAAACGTTGTTCAGCATAACGAAAACATCTAGCAACCTCAAAGATTCTGCGCTATTTGTAAATGTGAGCGAAGAGAATGCCAAAGAGTACTGTTAAGGCAAAATCAAAAACAATCACGGCGGTTTGGTGTTAATATACCAATAAATGCTTCGGAGCTGGGGGAGACATGTAAACCCAGTGTGATCGCAGTAGCTGTACAACAGACGTTAGAAGACATTGTGGGACTGAAATGCCACAAACAGATGAAAAATATTTTGCTGCATTACCAAAAACTACAGTGCCACTTACTGCGGGTTTGAAAGCCATTTTTTTGAGACTTTCAACGGCGTTTCGTTTACTTGAAGGAAAAGAAGAGGAATAACCTGGATGGGTACGATATGTGATGATAACATTCACAGTCTTTGAGAAGAGAAATTGTTCTTCAGTCGACGCACCAACGGTGGACGGTCAATAATCACATGATGGATATGTTAAAACTTTGGTATGAGTGATCTGAACAAAGTAGATGACATACAAGACGCTGGCTTTTAATTTTGAACTATCGAACAAATGATGTTACCCTACATTCTTTTGTGCCAAAAAGAGATGACAGTTTTTCAGTGGGACATTTCATACGCCATATATCGCTAGGAACAGCTACCTCGTATGAGTAATGTTTTTGGTTGACTGGTTTACAACCATGGTCTCAGTGCCCCTGAGAATCGGCTGGGCTTAACAGCTAGCTAGGTACACATGAATGCCAAGGTATAAAGCTCGACAGCCCACTAAGTGATGGCGTTGATGAAAGCATGGTGAAGTCTAAGTTCCAATTTATTGCATACCCTCATTCAACCTACGCCCGAACGGTCTACTGAAGCGTTGAAGCGAAGTCGCAGAGGCACGTCGTACTGAAAACTTGCACATTTTGGGCACAATTATTGGTTACAGAGCTTTGTGGTAGCCATTCTTTAGAAGGCTGGGTACGATCCAGTTTTTATTACATTCAAACAAAATTTCATGCGGGGATTTTTGATAAAATTTTTGCGTTTCTTGTGATAGCAAACTATTGCCAAAGGATGAAATGACGGTACTCTTTGGTCAAGTATGTGCTCGTGTTGCAAGTTATCCGGAACTTTGGCGTATATGCCTTGTATGAAGGGTTGGAGGACTTGATAGGACGTTTAAATGTGAACTTTCTGTGGAACTTCAAATAACACACGGCTATAAAATTTTCAGTATTCGTAAAAACTATTTTCTTAGTAATTTACAAGGAAGCTCCTGACCTGTTGACTGTCTTTCTTTCGCCCTTATGGAAACGTGCATCCCAGACCAACTAACACTTCACTGCAATAGTACTCTTGGTATCCTATGGTATTGTATTACAAGCTGTTATTATTACGTCACGAACTTAGTCTATAACTGTTAAACTAACAATGTTTAATCTACATTCGTAGTTTTAAAACTGTATACGGGCTGCCGAAACTTAAAAATTTTGACCAACAGTCTTTTAATTCTCACCACTCCCAACTCAGTAACCGAGCATGAAATTATCAATGGGATTTTGAACGCAAGTGAACATATCCGACGTCGAATACCTGCTTTTATCCGAACTGTCACGGATTTGGAACGGGTTCAGGAACATCCAAAAGCACATAGGTATTTGCTAGATAAACATTAATATTTCATCTTCATTTTATGTACGTTCAGTTTTTTAGACATGTTTCTGGAGCCCGAACGGCAGATTGACGAGAATCGTTTCGAGCTGATTAACGATATGCGCGACATTACGTTAGCCGCGGTCTTGAAAGAAAGCAATATACGTACTTATGAAGTACCATGGGAAGCAATTGCGAATGACGGCGTTGAAAGTACATGCACTTATTCTAAAGGATCGGTGTATTTGCGCAAATTTTGTATGGAATTTGAAAACAAAACCATCTCATTGATCGACAAGACAATTGCAGAGATGTCCAGCTTTGAAAACGATGACTTGTATGTAGAAACACTACAGCATTTAAACGCGTGCAATGTCCATGTAAAACACTTTCATGGCCGGGACTACGTAATCCATGCTGTAAGGGACTATATAACTGGACCTTCCAGAGGTAAATTGGGCATTGTAATATTTGACAGAACGTGAGGATGTAATTTTGTGTCGATGTTCTACTATAAATTGTTTAGTCAGTCAATACTAAATATTTGCGTTCTTTTATTTCAATGACGATCCTATTTGATTAAACGTTTCATGTCTCAATAATTTTATTGACTGAACGAAATAGAAAATAAATAATAAACTGAGTTTGACTTATATCACTATCTTCTCACGGGCAATCTTTGGCTCACTCTTTCCCCGATTACTCACGTGATTTCGGGTACATCGTCCCATTAAAACGTGAAACATAGGGCTCGGATTAGACGCTAATCTAGAAAAGACTGAAATACCGTGTTAACACTAGTTGTAAACTCCAGGCTCATAACTAATTTGACAAGCTGAATAAGTGGACGTCGCCAAATTTGTGGAGACGCATCACAAGTTATTGTTAAATTGTTGTTTTAACAGTGAAGTGGTTTGACTTATCTTGAAAATATTAAAACTATTTTAAGAATTATTTTTCACAGTAGAATCGTTTTTCACATCGATAGTTGTATCAAACTGAACTTTCGTGAATATAAAATGGTGAAGTTAGATTAGTCTAAGACAGGTAATGCTCTGCGGGTGTCAAGCAGTTTGTACTAATATTGTATACGTCACCATCGCTACGGAATCTAAACGTTGCATTTGGTCAGCAGACAAGTATAGTGAATTCTTTAGGCTATATTTATTGTTCACAAAGTTTGATGTGATCAGATGACAGCTAGTGTGGTTCTTGAACTCATATTCGGTTTAAAGTTTACTTTAAATTGGGGTGTTTTGTTTAATCAAACGGAAAAATGTGTGAGGGTTCGAAAGGAGACCACGAATACCGAAAGGAACAATCAGGCGAAGAGACAAACATTGTAGTTCTGAGTATAGTGATCTTTTTCAGTGAAAATAGTCAAAGCTTGAAAACAGTTAGTTGATTTGATAGATTTTAAACCTGTTGATGGAAAGACGAGCACTGATAGATGTTGCAACTTCATTTTGCTTCTTGACCAACAAAATGAATGAAATAGGTAAATGTAGGTAAGCTACCAGAGATTGAGTTAAGAGACGAAACTTTTTAACTGGTATGAAGGACACTGTGCTAAACTGTTGTACCAATAAGATAACTGTTACATAATTGTCTCTGTTTGTATATTGAAACCTGGAATGGGAAGTATCGACTCTTTCAGAAAAACACAGAAAGAGCAGTGTGGTACAATACATTTTAACACTAGGCGTTGAATCAAGATTAATTCGATGAGCAGTGGTCATTGGGTATCTTGTGATGTACAAAACCAAAAGGTTAAGAAAAACTACACGAGTGTACTTGTTAGTACTAGCGGAATTACAAAGAAAAAATAATATCATTTTACCATTAACACAAACGCTAATTGATCCGTAATCGAAGGACGCACATCGAAGCTCGCTGTTAGAGGAATAAACTGACACTACTGTGAACACGTCGATTCCGAACTTTTCTTGTATAAAACATACAGTACCAAGTAAGTGATTTAGCAATCTGAACGTTTGTGCAGTTGTTGACAATCTATCAGAAGTAAGACTGAAAGAATTTCATGCTATCAAACTGAACTTTACAACTCTGTCCTTCAAAAGTGTATGCTTGGATTTTTTACCAGTACTGGGTGTGCAGACGATGCCCGGCTAATTCGAACAAATTAACCGATAAACAAAAGAACCCTACGACAAAATAAATTCGGAGTAGATAACTTAAACACTACTGTCAACCAGCTGTTGACATCACAATCAACTAGACTTCTCAAGATTCATCTTCCGAATAAAACAAGATATTTCAGTCTCAACCCTAGTAGAACTCGTCGACAGTGCATTGAATTTCATATCGACCACAAGTTGAACTGTTTTCCACTTTCTTGCCAGAAAACTGTGTTGATTACGGTGACACTGACAACAAATCGTCTAAGAAGATATTAACGCTTTAAAACTTTAAAACTTATTTAGCACTGGGTAAATTCTACACCGTCTGTTCCCTAAAAGTAAAACAAAGTCTTGCCATCCTGTTAACTACACTCATTAACACCATAAAGAAGGCTTCTCAGTCAAGTCAACACCACTAAATTCATTTTATTCACCATGTAATATTTTCTCTTATTATTAAGTGGTAAGGAATGTGGTTGACATCAAGTTGTCACCTTGAAAACACATACCATCAACTGCACCCACCTGACAGAAAGAAATACGTTCGAATCTGATACAGTGTTACTGTTTGGTAATTAAGATATCAGAAAAATACTCATCAGAGTAGTTTCCTACTTATTCTTGGACAGAAATCACATTTCTGAGCTATTATGCAAATGTGAAAGTAGATTCTACTTATGGATCTCTGTATTTTTTGCACACACAACCCATATTTGTTATTGTATGGTTTGATTTAACACAAACACATCATCTGCCTCTGAATTCTCCGTAACTAGTGACAACATGACCTAACAGCAACCCTCTTGTCAGTAATGTGTATCCCCATCGAAAAAGCACTGGACTCGAGTTACGCTCTCATTAGAACTCGTCAGTAGTGCATATCGTCGCCACTGCCGGGCTAGAACCAGGGACATGCTGTTCACGAGGCAACCGTGTTTACCACTGCGCCATTGACCTCACGTTAGGCACGACTGAATTATCATATGTGAACGCCCAACCACTTTCGCTTGTGATTAATGGGAATGCGACAGCTGCGATCAATT
>JTDE01001328.1:105101-131064 GCA_014338405.1 Paragonimus skrjabini miyazakii | reverse complement strand
AATTGATCGCAGCTGTCGCATTCCCATTAATCACAAGCGAAAGTGGTTGGGCGTTCACATATGATAATTCAGTCGTGCCTAACGTGAGGTCAATGGCGCAGTGGTAAACACGGTTGCCTCATGAACAGCGTGTCCGTGGTTCAAGTCCCGGCAGCGGCGATGATATGCACTACTGACGAGCTCTAATGAGAGCAAAACTCGAGTCTAGTGCTTCTTTTCGAAAGGGACCGACTGGAAAGTCTATGGGGATGCGACAGCTGCGATCAATTGTGGGTGATTTCCAAATTAAGAACAGTTTTTGTTAATTCTAAGTGCTCTCTTAATAAGTTCGTGTCCTGCGGTTTTCCTAATTGCTATTCATTTCCAGATCCTTTTCTTATATACGGTTACTCTGGAAGTGGTAAGACATCAATCATTGCCAAAGTTGCCAGCATGGCTCGTGGTTGGTTGCCTGATCTGGAACCACAGTCTTCTGTTAAACCATCGATGGTCACTCAATCCAGACGTTCCAGCCGATTGTTGAATCCGGGCTTGCTAGAATCCAAGGCTACCAAAGGCCGACGCGGTCTGTTCAGAACTCAAGAACTAGCCACGCAATCGTATGTCAATTCTCAGGATACGGCTATGGTAATTGTACGGTTTCTTGGCACCAGTCCAGGGACATCTACTTTGAGACAAACACTGAAGTATATGTGTCGTCAGTTGGCCACTAGTCTTGCAGGTTTAGCAGAAGAAAAAATCATTGAAATTGCTGAAGATATGGATCCTGAGGCAATACGTACAATGGATGATTTTCAAGTGGGTATATGCATATATATGGGTCGCTACTTGTTTTGATTCCATCTTTAAGACGTATTCATAGAGTGAAAAAAAGTTAGCTGGCGTTACCTCAAAAATTTGAAATGTATTGTGCAATTTTCCTCATTATATCATTTGACAAGGGCGTATATGAACAGAGATTTGTCGTAGTTTTGGATGTAATGCATCAGTTGAAGGGATTAGATATAGACAATTTCAGCAACGCGTTAATTTCCTTAATTCCAGGGTTTATTTATATGGTTTGTGTTCGTCATGATAACTAATCAGGGTTTTTTCCGTTATGAGTCTAACAACGCTCGGATTTTTCGGTTGCATTTTCAAACTTCAGTAAACGTACTGCGTCAAAAACTTCGCCGAAAATTACCTAGCTGGAATTTCGTTAAGTGAATCTTAAATATATCTACAAATGACCATGACTAGATGTTTTGTTACTAATTAATTTTATCTAGTCAACTATGCGGCCAATAGACCGAAAATAAGCACAATAACTTCATATGTATGATGACCTGACAACAGTATGTATAAATTGTCGCCAGTAATCACGTAAAATAGTGGCAAACTTTCATCTGATTGCGAAAGTTGTCATCTAATGCGATTGTTTATCATCCTAAAACAAGGCAAGTCAGTTATATTCTTCATGGATCAAACTATGAAAGCCTTTCCACCAGTAAAATATTACGTAACTGATGGTCCATCCAAATTTTAAAACGAGATTTTCGGACAACTTTATCACATCATGAAAGGTATGTTCGAACACTTCTGATTTATTGTAATAACCAAATTATGCTTCAACATTGCTCAATACACTCAATATTTCCAGTCGAATTAAGGAGGACTCAAAAGGAGGTTCGAATTGCGTCACTGTCATCCGTTTTCCGCATTGACACGGAAAAGTGTGTACTTTTTTATAGGGTCGGCAAGCAAACTCAATTCTGTATAAACAGAATTTAGTTCCACTAGTGTGGACTAAACATTCAGGAAGACGGTGAGACATTTTGTTTATTGATTAATTTAGCTTCCATCCGAAGGATCGCAAACCCAATTGGTTTTCGCGCATTCACCAGTGATTTTGCTCATACACTATTCAGCGTCTCGTGTTCGCTTTATTTTGTACTCGGCAGACAGAAACAGCGGTGGAACGGACATTCAAACCTTGGTATCGCTGGATGCTTTTATTTACTGTCGCCGTTAATATGGCTTGTTTTTGTGTAGCGGAGCTAACTGTTGTTACATTTTTTCGAAATAACATTCTTACAGTCGTTTACTGATAAATCTAAGGACTGATATAATCAGAATATGTTTGCGCACATTTTTGAAGAAACATACTACTGCTGAGTAGTAGAAATTATACTTCGGATATTACTCATGATTGAATGCGGATTTAGACTCCAGAAAAATAAGGTATTACCCTGAAACAGCTCCTACTTGGATCCAACCAACAATGACTCTCAAATTTGTTGCAAGGAGTTGAAAGAGACCGACGGGAAAATTTTCGCTGAATGTTAAAACTGGCAACTATTGTGAACTGTGGTCGAGTTAAAACTTGCTTATTAAATAGAAGAATGCATATTAGGAAATATCGTTCCGTGGTAACATCCTTTCCTGCAGCTGTAACTCGTAAAATTAGAGACGGTCTTAGGTTGCCATTATCTAACTAGGTCAGGGAAGCAGAAAGCGGTACTAATTTTGTACAGGCCTTTGGTTGTCATGGCCTGAAACCCGGCTTCTCAAGTAGCATTTGAATACTGAAACATATGAAATTACACAATGTCTAAAAGATTGAAACTAGAGTACTCTCCCTACAAGTACCAAGTTACAGGAGTGTAAAACGGCTTGTTTGACAAAGGCGTTTCCCCATGAAAGGGGTGACAATTTTGGCCAGTTAACATCCACAAATGGTAGTGTGGCACTGCAAATTGTTATAACCTTATCTCGGAAGGATGAACAACGCGAACATGCGCCAATGATTAATGTTTTGTTTCCGCCAAAACTGTCTTCATTATGATGCACTACTATAGATCAACTTCTAAAAGCTTGTGTATCATCCAAAGACCTTCGAGTGTAGCTTTTAGGACGATTCCGCAGACACCACACAGTTGATCGAACACAGATCAAATTAAACGATAACGGTAATAGTTATAAGCCACTCGGGCAAAACAATGGATAGCAGACAGCAAAATGGTTGCTGTTACAAAATCCCCTATTATCACAAACGTTTGACTTCACGTTTGCCTCATGTAATCGGCTAGAAAACTTGACATTATATATTAACGTATTAACACAAGAGATTCGTGGTTTTCTCTATCCTGAATCCTGTTCAGTTTGTCGCCGGGAGATAAATGTTTTTTGTTGTTGTAGAGCCGTAATCCGCGCTGTTTCTAGAGCAACCCATCTAACAATACCTCATTCACAAATGTGCAAGTGGTCGTGACTGAAGTGCGTGACTTACAGGAACGGTTTTGTGAGTTCACATGGGCAAAATGCCGAAATGGGTCGAAAAACCATCCCCCCGCGTGTAGTGCTGGTGTGTATGTTTTTTGAGGCGGTTCATTGGTGTAAAGACATTTCGTACCTAAGAAAGTGTTTCTTTCAGTGACATGTTTATCTTAAAGGTTTCTTCTTGAACTAAGCAATACTTAAGCGCAAAGAAAAACCAAAAGGTGGTTTATCCTAATTTCTAGAGTTGAACAACGTCTGTCAAGGTTTGACTTACTGACAGAACCGTCCTTCTACTAAATTGGATTGAGCTGAGTGCTTTCTCGTTAACCACGTAACGATTTATCGCTGTACTCGAAGTGTAATTTTGACATTTTCTTGTGTATTGATGGTATTTTTATGGAGCATTTTTGTCTGTCACAGTGCTACTTCATTTCCCGTAAACATGATTATTTAACTGTGCAAAAACTGAAGCGTTTTTTATCCTAACAACCCACATTTGATCGTTGTGCAATTCGTTACCTATCAGCAAGTAGTAAATACCTTCTACTCGTTACTTCGCTGCTATTCAAATATGGGTCGTTGGGTAGTTATCTTCCTGGATGCAATTGATCAACTGGATCCAGCTGATGGTGCCTACAATCTCAGTTGGCTTCGGTCCCCCTTGCCCAACAATGTTCGTTTAATCATTTCCACGCTTCCGGATGTTGGCGGCATCCTTGATGCTTTTCGTGTAATGTATCCGGAGAGTCCAGCTAAGAGAAAACTGTCTGGAAACGCCGGTTTCAAAGAGGAGCCAGTTGCAGAAGAAGAAGTTGATCAATCTCAGTGCGAAAACTCTGAAAAGTTTACTAACACAAAACATTCCTTCGAGGTTTCAGCTTTGGAAAGTACTATGTGTGAAAAGGTTTTGGAATCACGTTTAACTGATCGAAACCGCATTCTCCAACCATTTCAATGGCGTCTCGTACGAAGAGCGTTTGACAGATGTCGTCTGACGATCTTTGTGGTCCTTGTAGATAGAGTGGTAAGTCAGTACCATTCGTACTTCTCAAACTGGCTAGTTTTTTGGTATGTCATTCACGATTCGCGTTTATAATTTATAATAAAACGTTAATGAGGTACATTTAAATTTATTGTGATGTCGTAAGTTATCAATCAAACACCCCCAATAGGTGCTTACCACGTTGAGACAACATACAATCCTCCAGCACATATTTCCACAAGCTAATCAGTTTACTAAAACTATACAGCTTTAAAGAGAAATACATTTATTTCGCATTAAATCTAATATTTACTTTTAAGGAAAAATTAGATAAAAATAGAGAAACATGAGATAAAACTACTGAGGCAAGTCGGCGGTTGTAAGAACATAATAGTTGTATCCAACCGAGTACATTTCATGTTCACCTCAAGCTGAGACATATAAACAGCTGACTAGCAACACCAGTATAACAGGGAAACCAGTTTGAATCTACTGAAGGTTTCTCATGATCAAGCTAACTGAAATTCCAGCTGGCTTGGTGTCCAGAATGTATGCGTCAAATTGCACTTGACTTAAGCAATTCGTGTCTCTGTTATGCCTTACTCACATAATCTGTTCCGTGTGATAAACTAGATCGATGAAAACAGATCAACCTGATCTGAAGATCAACGAGTACCTATACACTATCAATAATTCAGTCAAAATCAGTTTTCAGCTAATTCTAGGTTTACACTTATCTCGTCAGAAAATGTTTACAATCTCCAAAGCAAAGTAAGTGAACGGCTCATGATTTTTTTAAGCCACACCTTATTAACTTTCATGTTTCAAAAGTTACTTAGACGTATACTGTATTAAAAGGTTTTGAAAGTGTGTTTCATTTCATTCATAAAGATGACAAAAAGTGTTTTTTTTTTACTTCTGGTGCACAAAGCTCACACTGTATGAATTCTGTAATTATACGTCTCAGTGACACAATGTGGACTTGAAATACTGGCTTTGAAATGGATTTTAAATATTTAGTTGTGAAAAATTACAAACCAGTAGAAAAATGGACAGTCTGTTGACATGCATATTCTGACAAATCTATTCAAAATCGAGACTAGATAACAATACAGTTATCTGATATACAAAAATCGCTCCACATTAAAAATGTGGTAAAGGTTATACAAATTATTTCAAATAGAACTGTGTAGCAGGTATTGAAAATTAAAGGCATAAAGTATGTGTGCTGGGGTGATATATTTTCACGAAAGTTTAAGTTATTCAGAATGATTGCTATTTTGAACAATTCCGAATGCCATCACACACCAATATGTTACCGATAAATATTGGGGAATTTTTGTTATGATAAATTGAACGGTACATTTCCGAAAGGGGTTGCTGAAAAGTGTATGGAAACATAATAGCTTTCACTAACTTTGAGTAACGTTCAAGATATAACGACATAATAATAACCAATTTAAGAACTAAACTGTCAAATACATATTCTTCTTGTCCTTGTCCCAAGGATGATAAAACAGTGTTTTAGTTCCAATGATTACTTCGTAGCAGACCACGTGAATTTAGAAAATAGTATCGGCTATAGTGTCACATTTATCTGCGTCATAGCTTTCGCTAAAATGATCGCAAGGTTGCAACAGACGATGCAGTTGGTGAGCCCTTATACCTTCATAAACACATTGTTAAACTGCTAGGCAGTCGAGAACTTGGTTAGTGCAAGTTGACATACTCCAAATTTGATTGGCAATTTTGTGTTCAGGTATAATTTCTACCTGACAATTTTTAAAAGATACCTGCAAGACCCGAGTTTTGTTTCCGCTGGAACTCCTCATTAGCACACAGATACTAAGTCTTGACCAGGCTCTGAACTCCGCTTCATATTTGTAGGATGAGGCCATACTCTGACTACATGACAGTTAAAAATGATATCTCATTCAGGCTAGAATAACAGATTTCAGTACAATGGCATTTAACTGAAGATTTGATTGCTGTGATCAATAACCTGACAGTAAGCAGGTTTGCCCCATGAGAAAGTGGATCATAGTTCAACGCTCGGTATAGGAAACGATGGGAAAGCACTGGTGTTGAGCTGTAACAAATGCAAACCTCACAACTACTGCTTTTTCTACTCAAGACTTAGCTTAAAAGTCATTGTGAGTACAAATGCTGTGATTGACTGTGAATGAGCATCAATTAGTACTTTGTCACATTTGATACAGAGCTGTAAATTTTTTGTAGTTTCATCCGTACGTAATTATATATTACGATTATGACAAACCATACAGTTAAGGTTGACCTGAAAAATTCAGGCAGATTTCACAGCTCGCTCAGTTTGAAACGAATCGCCAGAATTTCAGCCTGCCGCTGTTAGAACTCATCTACAGTGTGTATCTTGGTGTATTTGGAGTTTTGTTCCTGCATTCTCGTTTGTGAGTTGAGCTTAGTGATCAATATCACAGTAACAACGAAACAGACATGATTGAAACATTGATCAAAAACTTTCAGACACATTATGGCGCAATCATTGCGAATGATCTGTAACAATATTATATTAGATGTATTTTACACTGTTTTGGAATAAGTCATTCGTGTGAGAAAGTTGCAGTCAGTTTTGGGGTAGGTTCTACATATACTTCCGGTTAGAGTTAATGGACCACTTTATACTTTGACCGTCTAACTTAGGAATAACTCGGTAGTAGGTAAATTTACGTTTAGTCATTAATACACTTTACACACCCCTGAAGAGTACATTTTCAGTTTTTCACATATACACGCAAGCAAAAAGAAGAATGGTAAAATAAGCTTCCCATGTTTTCGTCACAAACACATAACTTACCACAAACTTGACTGTTTATAACTCTGATCAAATTAAAGTTTATCTTGCAAACCTCATCAGAAACTTGTGCCTTCGCAACTGCTCATTCTAGGTTAGTCAGTGGCGCTCTTGGCATGTACCCAAATCCGTTAAGGATAACCCAGAACGACAGCTGAAACTGAGTCCCATTTGTACTGATGCCGAGGCAATCGAAGCTATCCAAGAATGGCCGATTCTTGAACTGGCTCTGAACGAACGAGATGCGATTAGGAAACTGTTTGATTCCTTAGAACGTTCTCATGGAAAGATTTTCGTGAGTTTCCACTGCAGATTTTTGGCTCAAACTGAACGAAGTTGTGGTTCGAAGTATCTTGTTTGCCCAAAATGTGCCATTTGTAAATAATCCATATTACAGATGGTTGACCACCAAGAAACCAACCAATGACTGTTCCACTTCTTTAGTTGATTTGATTTGGTGTGCATCTGTCTGTTTGAATGACGGTTTGACAGTTTGGTGTATGTATGCGTGAGCTGAAGTTGGATGTATCCTTCTTCTCTTCTACCCCTGTCAATTTCTGCGTGATTATAAGTCCCGGTTTCTTAACGGCTTGTGTTTAGGTTTGACAAAGCATGCTCGCCTAATAGTTCTATTTATTATCAGCTAGGCACACAATACAGGTGTTAAAGATTACTACAGTATGAAAATACACTTGAGTTTACAGCTTATGTTTGTAAGCTTGTTCAGTGTCATCACTCGTTTGCTGGTACAAGAACAACACTTCTGGGTGATAGTGAGTCTGGTTGCTAACTGCTGATTCATTTTACATCAGGGTTTCCACAGGCCTTCTTCATGCACTAAGACTTGCGAATTCTGACAACTTTTGTATATATGTATATTATATTTCATTATATGTATCACATTACCTATTATTGTATAATATATAAACTGTCATGTATAATATACGTATATTGTATGCGAACCGCGTGATAAGATAAGAAATGTTGTAAGGTCAATGTAAATCAATGAACAACAGGGAGGAAGTACCCATGGTTCCAGGACCAACATTTTGTTCTCTCCCGGGGTACACTTTTTAGAGGGTCGTCTAACAGGTATACAATATTCCAAGAATATTGAATGCATGTAAAAGGTGGTGAACCTTTTGACTGAACACCTTAGTCTGAGTATTGTATTCATGTGACCAAAATACAACCAAGGCATGCGGTAAAAGGTCGACGTGATGAAGGTAGTTTTAATTATAATAACGTAAACCTCCATGCAGGGCTTTACTGGTCAATTATTGATATACTGAACGGACAATATTACGGTATTTCTTCGTAGCTAAAACCACTCACGCCATGACACAACGAGATCAACGAACGTATTCAATTTGACCAGATAACTCTTCAGACATTACGCGAATCACAGTCACCTTGCAGTGTACAGTTGTCTGTGCTTTCGTGTCTCTAAAGACGTGTTCTTCCACCTAACATTATGTGACAAATTAGTTGGACATCAGTGCGCTTCCCACAATTCAATCTATTGCAAATGCTGGGTTTTAACAGTGTGGTGAACTCGATGGGGCTATGCTGAGTTGAATGAACGCTTGAATGGATGAATGCACAGTATGTAACAAAAATATGGCAACTCGTCTACACAGAAAATATGTATTACTAACAATGTCAGCTTTTTTTTCACTCACCCTAGATAAGCGCAAATTCTGACACTACACATTGGAAAGTGCAATTAGGTGTTAGTGGGAACCACGACATTTTCACTTCACATTCTTGTTAGTAAACCTATATGAAATGTCTCCGTCCACGCTTTGCCCAGAAATGTATATACTTCCAACTTTGCAATGGACAGTTTCTCCACGTTCCTGCCAATAACTTTTCATGATATCAAGTCTATTCCTAATAAACTTTATTTCTTGGAGAAAAAACTATTTATACAATCATGCTATCAGGTCGTGCGATTCATCACTCACTGCAGCTCTACACTGACTGCTAACAACTATTTTACGATTTCAGGGTATCCGGTGGAATGCTCGAAATATTACACGATGAACTGGTAAACCAACCCTGATTGTCAACCTCCACACCATCGTTCCAGATTTAAGTCCGTGAAGAACAACCTTCTTCTGACTTATCTGATGTTGATATTGTCCGCAGAATTGTTCACAACCATATCTGATTAGTCGGGCAAATTCGCCACAGCATGATTACTAACTTCCACCTGTTGGTGATTTTTTGGTAAAACTTTTCAAATGCAGAAAGATTATAAATACGTCCGTTGACCGCAGAAATCAAATGCAGAATCGATTTCGCCATTGTTGGCAACAGTGTGGATGCATTAACTATGCCCAGGCCTATGGTTCCACTGTGTTTGCGCCTGGTATCTGAATGTACTTGCCTCGACGTCCCTCGACAATGGCCACCGTGACGTGGTAGGCTAGACTGGATGGCCACTGATGTGCGATCTATATGTGAACGTTTGGAGTAGACGATAGTAGCATATTTCGTTACAGGCAGCGGATACTGGGAACTACTTGTTTATTTGCTATCTGTTGATAACTGACGAAACCATTTATTGACATTTTTTTTACCCGTGATGATTGTAATTAGTAAGTTAACAATCAATCAGCAATGTGCTTAGTTTTACGAGTTTGTTTCTGTGTTATTGTCATTCATCTGGAATTTTGAAATTTAACTTAAATAAAAAAAGAAAATTATTTGTTGTTCAACAAAATGGAGGAAACAAAAATACTTGGTTTCTAAGTAAATGCTAATTTTATGATTTAACAAGTATTTAAACGTTAATACATTTCGAATGGTGGAAAGAATTATTTACGATGCCTAAATCGTTTAATCAGCTTAAAGAATATTTGCGCAGTATTCTGTAGATATGCAAGAGAACAACCATTTTTTGAACCATTTCAGACATTGTATGCTTTGGAACACATAATCAGGGTGGGGTTTTTCTGTTTTTTAGCATATAGACATTTAACTAGTGTTTGTTCAGAGATTCTTGTTTCTATGTACACAACGTTTTTTTTTGGCCGCAAAAATGTCATTGTGTTCTCTTCATCCCTGTTCAATGTACTCCGGTTCTCCAGACCTCCCACTCCCTCGCCTATATTACTGCTTCCAGGAATGGTTTGAGTGAGGCTGAGATCGTGGACCTCTTGTCACTAGATGACGACGTTTTACGCGATGTGTTCCAGCACCACCTACCACCACAGATTCGCGCTCCTCCTTTCGTGTGGGCTCGTCTTCGCAGTTCCATTGGGGGCAATTTGGTTGAAAGAGAAGTCGACGGAATTGGGGTCATATTCTGGTACATGATGAATGCTTTCGATGTTTTTGTGTTAAGAGGATGGTTAAATTCTTGAGAAATTTAAAGTCTTTATGAGTAATAGAAGTTTTTGGTTTTATATTGGTTGAGAATTACTCACAGTTGATCGCAGCTGTTGCATTCCCATAAAACTACCAGTCGGCCTCTTCCGAAGGGTAGCATTGGATGCGAATTTTACTCCCATTACAGCTCGTCAGTAGTATATATCCTTGTCACAGCCGGGACTGTAACTCTGGCCACACTTCATGAGGCAGCCTTAGACAAGATCGAATCGTTCTGTGTGAAAGTTCAGTCACACTTGCTTGTGAGTAATGCTGTGATTTCCTTATCGCCTTTAGAGGAGACACAGTAACTGTCCCGGTAATTCCAATCGATGACCTCTCAACTGTCCTAGTTGCTGATTCGGTCTTGCCTAATGTGAAGTCAATGGCGCAGTGGTCAACACGGTTGCCTCATTAAAGCGTGGCCGAAATTCAAAGTAGTTCATCTCCCTGGCAAAGTTGCGAAACCATCTGCAACTAAAATATATGTGACGATCTAGAATTTCGCTTAAGCCTTACAAGCACAAAATGCGGTAGAGATTTCTAAAGTGGGTAGCTGAAAAGTTTATAGATAGTTTTGGAAAACCACATTCGAGACAACTCAATCATACAGCTGTTCAGAGCAGCTTAGTTCAACCGTACCATAATGTTAAATGTAAACTGATAGCACTTCGGGGAATTTCTTGCCAGACGGAAATTCTCCTAACTCCGATGAATCAGTGATTCTACCTTCGTAAGTTTAACACAGCAAAAACTCGGTGTGACTGACAAAGTATTTTGAAAACCCAATCTTCAGTTACTTTTCTGTCAGTCTCATACTAAGTCTGGCGAATTTGTTGCATATGACTTTGGGCCAAGATGACTTGTGAACAACCTTATTGGTATTGACCACCTAGACAAAAAACGGGATAATTTACCCGCCTGCTTCATACAAACATTTACCGAGCAAGATTCCAGTGTCTTGCTAAAACTACCAAGATTATAAGATACGATCGGCCTTATATGAATTATTAGTGGCATATTCTAATGCGTTTCATCGAAGAATTTCATATACACACTTTGCTTTTATAAGTTACCTATCAGCAGTGATGATTATGATAGAAGGATGATGATACTAATAGCTGATATTGCTTTAAGGTAAGTTTTCCCTACTGCTGGGAGGAATCATCTGGACGTAATTGACTCACAACTTTATTTGCGGTATGGATTGCACGTAAGCTACCACACTGTGTGTTGGCCGCCTGTCGATGAAAGTGATCTTGAATCTATCACATAGCTCGCTGCAGTGGTGTTGACTAGCTCAGGCTAATTGAGCTATTGTGTTGCGAAACAAAACGGGTGATAGTGAAACAAAATTAGTTGTTAAACATATGTGTTCAGATATACATGTTTTTAATGTTTCAGTATCCCGTTTCATGGACTTTGAGTTGTTATCAGGTGAGCAATTCTGTTAACGCCGAATCTATGATGTAGCTGTGTGAGGAAATGGAGATTGTAACTTGTGGATTTCGGATATCATCTTCACCAATTAGCACACATTTTGAATTCATTTATCAATGAATGGGATGTCACGTTCAGAGTACAAAGTGGCGGAAATCTAAATATTGTTATCCATACTACTAATGCTTTGCAGATGGCATCGGTGGTTTCGAATTCACATAAATTTTCCAGACATCCTCTTACATAAACGGGTCACAAAACCCGAATTTTGTCCATATTTCCAGGCAGTACTCTTGTCGAGCCGACCAGAAAATCTGTGCATCGCTTACAAGTGAATGTAGCCTGAGGATTGCCTGTGACATACCGGTTAAACCTAATTTGAAGTCAACGGCATAGTGGTCGTCACAAATGCCACAAGGAAATGGGGTTGGGATTCAAACCCCCGGTCCTCGTGAGGAGTTGCAATGGTAACGAGAACTAACGAGCAAATCAGGCCGATTGGAATGTCTGTGGGAATGTAAAAGCGAAGGTTAATCTGAATGTTGTTCAATTTAAATTAGTCAACTTCTCTCTCACTTTTAATCAATTACAGAGTTTCTTTAGTCGGACATTCTTAAATATCGACAATGTTTTCCTATTGAACACTGTTTTTCCTGGATTTTCCACCCTGTTTCTTTTGTCTGTTAGTTCACCATGTGAAGCAATTTTGGTAGTTTGGCAGGTTTCAGTAAACTTTTCAAACATTTTTGATCAATTTGCGTTATAAAAAAGCAGATCAAATTAAATGATATGGTCGACCTGTGCAAGCTCAGGTGTCATTGTTGTGTGACGTCTCTACTGGAATGACGTGGTTTCAACTGCTCTTTAACAACCGACGATACCTCAAAAATATATGTTAGCCAGTTTCTACTTTCTTCAAAACAAACACTTATGAAGCCACTAGTTGGATGATCTATAATAAAAACAGTTATTTATCCGAAATATTATATTATATTGTTGTATTATGCAAGTATTCTATGTTATTGGACTTGTACCCAAGGCTACGATTTGCATCATGTTCAGGTATCACCGGCAATTCATTGAGGCCGCTCAAGAGTATTATCTTTCTGACTGGAATTTCAAACAAAAAATTCACTCAACAATGGCAGACTATTTTCTCGGTACCTGGGCTGGAAAGAAAAAGTATTTCAAGTATCCCAAATATTTAGTGAAAAAGCTTGTAAGTGGGAGCAAAAAAAGTATTTCTTCTGCTCAAATTTAAAATGTGCCTGCAGTATTCTATCTGAGCACCCTCACAGTAAATAAATCGGAACTAATCTGAAGTACATGCTTTCTCAATTACACTCAGACGGCCTGGGTATTTTTGCATATATGTGTGCATATTTTGTTATCTGTGATATGCTTCCCAACGTAGCTGAGATAAAAATGAATAACCTACAAAGTCTTAACTCATCATTTGCCTCACTGATCTTTGTATCATTATCTAGGTCACCTATGTACGTTTGATTCCATACAGTACCAAGAGCAATGTGCCCGAGAATTCCGTGCTAAGATGACTACTGTCTGCTATAATTGAGACGGAAATCCCAGGTATTCAACTTTTCAAACAGTGCTGCAGTGGAGAAAAACAACCTTGAAACACATTGCGTAGTACAACGGAAAGTGACAGGCTGTTTAAGAATCAAAATCTTCTGTATCGTTCGGATACAGAAAACAGGGCTCTATCTGATACCGTAAGTACAACCAAATCGGCGGTTGCAAAACTTGCTTTGCATGGCACAATTCACCAGATCAGAGAAAACTGGGGAGGAGCGACAACGCTGAGTGTACCGTTTGACTTATAAACAACACTCATTTTGCTTCCGAATGTCTCCATCATCGAATATTCTGACGAAATCTGTGCTGACTGAGTCACCAGTTGATAATCCTAAACGTTGTCTCAGAGCAAGTATTCTGGAAGCTAATCCAGGTCATCAAATCGCATGATCATTCCCAACATTCCTGTAAAATGAACCAACAACCAACCTTTCACAACCGTCTTTGGCTATCTGTTATTTTCTACTTACATCGGGGTGTTTACTATACGACTGATGTGTCGTGGGTTGATTTGGTTTCTGGTACGCAATCAGCCCCTTCCTTTCTTCAAACTCTTTTTATCATTCTCATGGTAACGATAGCTGATACCTTAATTCTGCTCTAGCAAAACCCTTGTTCAAAATCGGGTTTACTTTCTATCCTTCTTTTGCCTGAAACGGCCACTAAGCGATCAGAGAAAAATTTCTAAACACCAACTTACACATGGATTACCAAACGCAGCTGGAGATATAAACTACTCAACGGAAAATTATTCAATGCCTGCAAGATCAACTTTCTCGAATTTAACCAGCTATTACCACATGGTGACGTTACACATTATTGATGAGCAATCGGGGTCTGGTTAAT
Organism: Paragonimus skrjabini miyazakii; assembly: GCA_014338405.1. Lineage (NCBI taxonomy): Eukaryota > Metazoa > Platyhelminthes > Trematoda > Plagiorchiida > Troglotrematidae > Paragonimus > Paragonimus skrjabini miyazakii. The sequence continues at coordinate 116,734 of JTDE01001328.1, read as the reverse complement.
TTCAAGCTGAACATTGTGCACATTTAATCGCAGTCTTTGCTTTCAGATAGACTTTTCACTCAGCTCTCTTCGAAAGAAGTTTGTTTCTGTTAGAGCCCGTCAATAGTGTGTATCCTTGCAACAGCCGGGATTAATACAGATCACAGCTGTCCGCCCATCCTCGTGTGATAAACGATATTCACTGTTCAGCTTCCGGTCACTGGTCCCAGTGAAATAGAAAAGTCTACTTTCTTATCGATGGGGTGGGCAGATTTAGGTGTTATTGTTTCAGAAACTTTGCATGTCGAGTGACAAACTGCTGACGTAGTTCGAATGCATAAAAGAAGGTTATTGGATTGACAATGTTTTACAGATTTCCTGGACTCTGATAAGAAGATAACTATCTTACGCATTTGTCTTCGAAAACATGAGACCTAATGGAGGAAATGGACAGAGGACAACGGCCAAAGAAAGAAAGGCTCAACGCCCACAACATTTAGTTGGGGTGAGGCCGTTCATACCCTCTACTACTGTCTAGACTAATTTTATTTCTTGGGTTAATCAGCACCGCAGTCAGGGAAACTCTTCAGAATAGAATAGGTATCAGACACTCATATCTTGCGCCGGTGCCAATGATAAACATAAACGACCACTTTTATGAACTATGCAATACTACGCTTGATCTCTATGATAGTAGGCCAAAATGACTTGATCAGTTAAATCCCGGTTTTAATTCTATGAAGTCGAGAGGGCCGTATCCGAGTGTAACGTAGTAATCATGACCGATCTATCTCAACTTTGAACATACCGATCATTTAAGTTAACAGCGGGTGTATCTGCATGTGAGATGTCACTTGGAGACGCAGAAGAAGCGAACTGATAGTTCTTCTAAACAATAAATTATTAGCTGGGAAAGATTCTCAGGGCCAACTGTTTCGGGTGGTTGGTAACTTCAGCGTTTGGTTCTTGTAAGCTGCAGCTTATAGCCACAATTTTGCCGAAGACTAACTCACTTGTTGATACCAGGAGTGATTAGAACGCTACCCCGACAACTTCAACCACTGGATTTTGATTTTATTAAACGGATTTCAGTCTGGTCGGATTGCTCCGTTAGCCAATCCCCTAATGTGGTGGACAAGTGGGTATGTGCTTGATCCTCGTCCGCTAACATTTTAAAACCCCTTTTTGGAGGGGAATCTCAACAGACATTGAACTAAAAAACGTGTTAGGGTTCGGAAAAAGGTCGTATATTTCCAGCAGAATTGGGAAATATGATAAGTAGTTGGTTCTAGCCTAATCTGGAACCAAGGACACCAACCAAGAAGGGGAACGGAAAGTGGGCTGTAGCCTTCTCGGTGGCACTCAAAAGCGTGCCAAGCGAGAAGTTCGTACAACCTTCGAGCCCGTTAAACAACGCTGGAAGAGGCACGGGCTAAACGGCCTTGGAGAATAGAATAATAGATGAGTAGTTAGAAAAAGAGTGAGCATTCACTACATTCGATATGTTACACCACTGAAGAAGATGACATTGAGTTTGTATCAGACCTCTTATAGAAAACGTACACAAAAATGTGCTTACAGTACGGAAAAGCAAGGAAACACGGTTGCATCTGAGTTTCTTAAAAAAGGCCACACGATCGCTGGTCACTACATTTGGCAGTGGAATCATATCCAAATTTGGGCGTACGCATGTACGTGCGCGGAATATGTTTTAGTCTTGCACAGATGATTTTGTGAAAAGCATCAAAAAAGGATTAGAGGCTGCTATCAATGCAAGCGGAGGAGTGACTAACTATTAGGCAACTAGTACTGGGAACTATTATTCCCACTGTAACAAGTCGTGTTTGAACAGCAAATGTTTTTTTGAATTGAACGAGCACTAACTGGTTGCTAATGTCTGTCTAGACGATTAAAAATATAAAAACTGCTTTTCTTCCTACCGGATCAAAATGTGTGCATTCTTCAGATGGTCCTCATTGTTTATAATTTCATTCTCAGACCTGCCAAAATACAGCTTCATTTTTCCTATTGAATTCGATAACTGCAATATACACCTGTGAAAATACTACGAAAATTTACCGGATACATAATGAGTATTTGAGTTTTAGAGGCCGTTTTTCTCCATCTTTCTTATAAAACTGAAGACAGTCAATCTTTTTACAAAACCTGTAGACGAAAATCGTCATACTGATAGATATAGGCACGCACGCGCCAAAGCATGCTTGACCCTAGTTTACGTTAATCACACTCTTCTTAATTTTTATCAGTTCATATGCTTATCTTCAATGTTCAACCCGGCGTAAATGAATGGAAAGCACGACACTTCCGATTAGCTTGAGTTTCTTTTCAAGTATTGTTGGTTTAGTGGTTCACAACTGTGTACTTGTCATCGTTACAACGATTTCTGCACATTTCAAGTCCATTTTTACGTTAGTTTTACTGCTTTTTTTATCCTCTATGACTTTCGATACTGGAAAGTTTGAAAAGCAAGTAAACAGTAGTTTGGTTCTGTTCACAGGCTTTATCAGAAGCAAGTTATGAAGATCGAGCCGTTCCTCTTCAGCCGTATGTTTTTGAAGAGAAAACGCCCAATTCTAAGGCCGTTCGTTTGAATTTACGCAAATTGAACGAACTACCTTGGCATTTGATCAGTTCTGGAAGAATAGATGATTTCTATACTGAGATTGTGTTCAATTACGAATTTCTTGTGAATAAACTAAAAGGAACATCAAGGTCAGTCACTAATTTGTTTATTCAGTCGGTGAAGATTCATTAATTTTCTTCCCATCTATCTGTGAGTCACTGAATTTTCTAGCGTTAACAATTTCGGAAGAGTAGTATTCATGTGCCCAGACTATTCTATATAAAAATGCAGTCATACTGAGTAGGTTTTGAAGTACAATGGACTGGTACTCTTGTAATTCTACTCCAAAAACAATTATCACACGAAATCGTTTGAAGGAACCAACAGCCCAAGATTCCACATTAAACTAACAAGCTTGTTCTCGCTCTATTAAGAAATGCAACCTACTACATCTTCCTTAATTCTTGGACTGTTCTACTGAAGTGGATGAAGTATATTGGCGTAGATTTACGAGAGTACTCTGTGAATGAAATAAGAATAAATACGTTGTTGCTATGGAACGAAACACTCAATTGGTTTGCACGGTTAGTGTCAACTCCTGATATCATGTTTTGATTGTGTCATCACTAATGATATCTACATATATACATATTGGGTAAGGAGCTTTAGCTGTAAGTAATAAGACAACTGTTGCTTCAAATCCCTAAAAATCTGCCCTCTGTATCCAGTGAGTTCAGGTGCAGCCGATCACCACAGGGAAACGATTGATGAATGACTGTAACTAAGTGTATGACTTTAAATAGCCTAACAGTTGTTAAAGTCAACGACTGAAAAAAAGTTTAACGATAATTCTACTGCCAGCTTATCTTTCAAATTTTTGTAAATCTTTTGTTTTGTTTCAGTTATTCTGAAGTCATCTAAGATCGTGCTTTATTTGTTGGCAAAGCAACCAGAACGTTTTTGAATCTAAGTTATATAAGGTTTCTGTTGTGTTGGAAATGAAACGTACGGTCAACCTGAAGAAGCGTACTGTAGTGGGTACAGAAATAGTGCAGGAGAATGGAAGGGTTTGTTGCAAATATGACTTTAGACTGGACCATGAAATTGCTATGCACGCCTAAACGGTCAACAGAAGAAATGTCCATTTATGAAGGGCATACCACTAAGTCCAAGCGGGCGTAGACAAAACAACATTGGCATAGCTAAGGAGTCACGAAGGTGCCCTACGCGGTTACACAGGTGTCTGTAGACGTACACAATAGTACTGGGTAGGAACCGATCAACGGTGAGAATGTGTTATACTTGAAACACAAATACCTCATTATGATCAGTCCGTTGACGACCACATGTCATATTTTTACCTATTTCCAACCAGTACTTTATGGGTAGATTCATAATTTCTAGCTTGGCGCGTAACAACTGTAGACAACGAACAACTATTTTATTATCAACATTTACGTTTTGTCAGCAGCCTGCTCACACGGAAATATCAAGATACACATGATGGAATTCAGTAGGATATTGTTGTACGTGATAAATCTACTGTGAAATAAAACATCTAATATATCGGATGACTTGGATATTACGTCATAGTGACAGTTCATCAGTAACTTATCGTAAATAGCTGGGAATACGACGGGCCGGCATCATGAAATCTGCCGCACTCTACCATGACCACGTTCAGAACAACCATACCCCCCCTACAATCTTTATATGTTACTAGTCAATAACACTATCCTTATTCATTTGGGTCGAACTGTGCGCCAGGCTAACACTGACCAAGTTTCTCGAATGACCTACTATTTTCCCGGCATCCAATCAAGATGGCCTCAATGAGAACGTTTTGAACTGCCGATACTGTTGCAATCAAACTGAATTACCAATGGTTCTGCCACCCATAAAGATTCGGTTAAGCCTTGTTACCACCCTGCCATCAAATCGACCAGACCAACAACCGATCAACAAGGTTTGTTTATCGTACGGGCACCTGGTTACAGACCAATGGGGCTTCCATCGCCTGACTGACCAGTATTATTTTCCTTCCACATTGAATCTGATTAACATTTCAATTTTTATCCAGCTTTAATACCCGGAAGATGAACGACCTAAAACTTATGTCCATTCTTATGCCTATATTTTGACTTCGAGAAATTTTCTCATTTACCGTATAGCGTTAGTTAGGTAATTTTGATGTATTGTTATGCTGCTTAGATATAACAACCTTTAACATAAATGTATTTCTTTCTCTTTAGATCGCAACTATTGGCCGATTTAAACTTACCCGATGAGCTATACGAGAATTACTTGGAAACTCTACAATGCAATACAACAGATGCTACAAATAAATTACCCGAAGAAGAACGTAGCGTACGACGCGGTGGCTTTAAAATGTCATTTGTTCCAACAGCAGCGGAGGATTTGGCGCGGTTTCAACCGAAGCCTCCTATACCTGAACTGCATTTGGTCTACAACAGCATACGTATTGCTGCTCTCAGCTTGGACGCAGATCCGAATTGTCTGACGGTTGATCTACTTGGAAGATTGTCCAAAATTCCTGTACACAATAGAATAAGCAGTGCCAACCTGATTACACGAAATACTCTCTATACATTCAGTGGTGTCCTACCCAGTATAAGACATATCTCACATAGTAGGGGTTTAATAAAGAACAATCTACCTACCTCTCTCAAGACAGAACAATCAGTTGCACGTGATTATATAAAAGAACTTCTTCAGCAATGCCGACTTTTGGGTAGAAACCATTGTGCTATTTTGCCTAGGAGTTTGTGCTTCGATTCTGGTAGTGGTTTGCTGCACACCACCTTCGATCTGGGCATGGGATTGAGTTGTCTGATGACCAACCGTTTAATTCTCTCCATCCCGCTCGGTGGGGGCACGCTTACTTGGTATGATTTAAGTGGACATCCTCTTAAATCAATGCCACACGCTGCCGCCAACTTATTCTCCGTAAAATCTCTAATCAGGAAACACAAACCGAACCCAGTAAGTATCACTTTGATTCCACTAAAATCTGGATCGACGTTTCAAGACGATTCACGGCCAACAGAAGAAGTTGAGGAAAATACAGATGACAACACAAGTGAGAAGGAGGAAGTGAGACTGTTACAACTGGCTGAGGTGGACTTTTTCACCGGTCGGGTAACGGAACTATATAACCTAGATAAAGATTGGTCGGCTTGGTTTTCCATGAACAACGTAAATATGCTCATGGGGGATTGGATCGCTTCAATGATCGATCAATGTCTCTATCTGGCCCATTGGAGATCGCACCAACTAGTAATTACCAATCAACCTACGATCAACCGAGTGTTTTGGTATTCCGACGTGCATCAAATGTTGGGCTTTGTCATAAACAGCGGAGCCTTTGTAATTGACACACTCGGACACCGAATCGCCAAACTACCAACACCTCAGGATATGTCCCTGGCAAGTCTCGCAATAATGGCAGATAACACTGTTATCTGTTGTACAAGGCAAAATATGTTGAAATCCGAAATGTTAATATTTGAGCCGGATGTTGAACTCGATTCTGAGTTATCTGACTCAGAAAATTGGACCCAAGACGGAATAATTAACATTATCGATCTGCGAATCTGGAAATTTCGCATGAATCGATCCGTGGCAGTCCAGTATCCCAGTGGTTTTCGCATGCAACAGATGAGCTCACACCTCAGCTACGATGGACAAATGATGGCGTGTTTGTTCCAAACACGAAGAAAACAAGCTACCGGTTTCGGCATTGTGTGGCATCATATGATGGGACATTTGGTGGAACTGAATTTGCCAAACAGTGGCGACGAAAATGAACAAACTGAAGAACAGATGGCAATATGCAAATCGATCATCAAGTAGGCTTAACACAAGTGATCTTTTTAGTTAATTTATCATCCTAGAGAGAAGGGATAGATCTATTTAAAGCGGTCATCCCAAAACGGAAAGTCCAGGAGCTATAAGCAGCCCCTGTTAGAAATGGTACAAAATGGAATTGTTCCAGATCTATAAGTTAAGACATCAACCATGTATGGATCTTAGTTTCACAGACTTCCGTTTTAAACATTACTGTGAATAAACAACAACCAGCAACAGCTCACAAACATCATACTTTCCCTGGTGCCAGCAGCATATGTTATCTATGATCCAAGTCAACTTTTTTTTCAGAGTTTCGTAAAACCACAACAAACATTTCGAAGTGAAATGCATTAAACTTGGCAGAAACTTTCATACACACTTGACTAGAGACTTGAAGCACTCGATCGTATATCCTAACTTTATTGTAATCCTTGTGGAGTAAAAAAAACTCCATCCAGCTGGGAAGCTTGTTCACTATAGTTTATCTGTGCGCATTTTTACAATCTTTCATTTGTTAGATGACCCTAAGTAACCGACACAAAACGAAAGCGCTTACAGCAACTAGGACTGGTACCTACCATTTTTACACAATTACTGATACTGGAGGCTTTCAGATCCAAGGATCATAGAAACAAGCATTGGAATGATTGATACAGTAAGCAGTAAAAGCAATATCGATGAATGTGAAAAAGAGTCGTTTGCACTGACTGTTCAGATAGTGCTAGACGGATATCACTGAGAACTGTCTAAATTTATCGGAAGAAGGTTGACAAAGTGTAGGCGAAGCAAACTATCTCAAGGTTGGAAACAATGTTGGATCAAATTACCCCAGTACCACTGAATAAAATATCGAATTCTGCATAGTTCCATTACTTGGATGTTTTAGAACATCAGATGGTCGCAAAATAAATAGAAACCAGGTTTTGTGTAGCAGGCAAGTCAACCGTAGAATTTCAGAATAGGTAATACGAATCGGATGTTTATTATCCGAATGATTATTGTTTTTAAAACGAACAATCTAAGCTACGATTAAAAAGGCGAGGTAGGATCCACGATACCGAGTTGATAATTTAAAAACTGACCATTAGCTCAGCCTTCAAAATGATATATTAAAATAAAATATCATAGCCAAAGTCAAGGAAAGGATCAGGAATAAGGAATATATAATGCATAGTAATGCGCAATAAAATAGGTTAGTGCGTATTGAAGCCCAAAACGTGGCTGTACGCACACGGCTCTAATATAGAGCATCTATCATGAGGAGATCTATGTCAGAAGTATGTACTTTTGACATGGCCAGCCTTTGTGAGTGGGTACCTTATAGACTGGTTATGGGATGTTTTCCACAGATTATAACTTTTTGACGATGTGTATCTCACGTTCGTCCGAACTTACACACTTAACCATCTTTTAAGATGACGGATCAGACAGTGAACCCACCTTCGAAAAAAGTGTTTATCCAAACTTTGTTTAATTATATTCAGGTGGTGCTTCCTTTCGAAGTGGGCTGGCTGAAAGACTTATCTGAATGCGTAAGCTGCAATCAAGTGTGGGTGGTGTTCACTTTTGAAATGTATTCAGCTACTCATGAGTAGCACAAAATGTGCAGTGAAATATTAATTTTAGTTGGTGTGGGTGTAATATACGTCGGACTTGTGGGACGATGGATAAGAGCTCCACCTATAATTCTAAAGCTATTTATTCCAAGTCCGTTCGACCCAAGGAAGGGTACAGTCCTAAAATTCTGGTTTCCATGGTGAGCCCTGAATGAAGTGGGCACGACATGGGTCCGGTTATCCGGTGGCCCAAAATGATATCATAAATTCCGTCCTGCCAGTACTACAAGAGTTTTGTCCCATTATTCTTTCGGCAGGAAACTCACGTGAACCTCCTAAAACTTGAGGTCATTTTTGGAAAATAACAAATTTGATTCGCCGATTCCATAATTTGTATTGGGTAATTATTCTGTGGCATAACTAGGTATAGAAGGATTTTCCATGGTTCACATCAGCTTGCATATTGATATGTTAGGAAACCTGATTGAGTGGTACTGAAGCAAAGGAAACGAGAGGGAGGAAGTACGGCAAAATCTGATGGCAGTCAATCAACTCATTGATGCCGTTTACTGAAGTGTGTCCTGCTTCCGCCTTCATACCTTGGCAAGTGAACTTGCCATGGTTCTCACTTTTCCGAGAGGCATGCAGAAGGAATGCATCATCACCTTGATGCTTGTAGGTTTGAGTGAGTTGAAAGTGACCAGACTGTTGCAAATCGGTGTCAACCACATGTCTAAAAGCTTATTTATGTGTTAAATGATATCTAGATAACTTCTCCACACATCGTCGATACACTTTTGTTAGATATACAGCTTTCATGCTCACTCTTTTTCGTCTCGATGTGATTACAGATGCCCAACATGTTTTACTGACGTTTTCATTACAGATACACAAATGGATATGGTAGAGATGTGGCGGTGGTCTTCAGTCGTGAAAACGACTTGCTTCTTACATCGGGTACCGAATGTCTTCTACTTGTGTGGAGCACAAACACCGGACACTTGTTACGCGTGGTCTCACAAGGTGGTGCGGAAGGTATTATTTGTGGAGTGGCACCAAACAATTCAAACAAGAATACGTGCACACTGGCAATGGGTTCAGAAAATGGGTCAATGTTGGTAGTGTGTCATTTTCCAGATCAGTCTGCACTACAATATGGTGATTCGCCGGACCAGTCCATATTTGTCATGGGTAAAGTTTACCATATGGATGCACTGAGAAAACCGAGCAAAGAATTTGCTACCATGGGTAGTATGTTGTTTAGTGAGAATGAAGCTATGGAGTCGTCTTCTAACCAGATGATTACAGCAACCGGTGAACCGTTGACATTCCAACCAGCTTATATATCAACGGAATATATAACTGAAGATGCACTACCAACTATGATACTTGCTTCCTACAAGAAGGAATCTCGTTTCGAGGCAGATAGCTTGGTGCTGTATGATTTGGATGAAGACTGTCAAACCCCGATTTGCTGCTGGTCGACGGGCAATGTGAATGCGAAAAACATAAATGCGTTCTTCTCAAGTGAGCCAGTGGATGCGTGGCCCACCTACAATAAGACACAGTTAGCTTTCATTCATACTACTGTGACACACGTCAAAGTTTTTACAGTGTTTTACAACCTCAACAGACTTGAGTTTTCATCTTCAGTGGCAACTCATGTATTCCTTGATCCAACATATCTGGACTTGTACATGCCAAATCTGTACTATATTACTGCAAATGGTCCAATACGAAACTTTGGCCTGTTAAATTCGGAATACGGTTTTCTGGTTCTCGTACGTGCCCACTCGTTATCAAACTCCAAACTGTTAGTAGACATTCAGATTTCAGATCCCAAGTTCGGCCTACGGTCCCTGTGGGACGGTGAACCGCAGGTGATCGATTTGGCTCCAGCCATGAAACTAATAAGTAAGGCTGGTCACTTTGTGTTGGATCAACGAGAATTGCAAACACCAATACTTAGACAAATAAGCAATCGTCCAAATCACCCAAGTCAGTTGGTTATTGGACTCTCGGAATCGCATCAGTCCATGCATCCGGTAACCAGGTCAGACGGTCGTGCTGTGGTTTGGTTAGGAGCAGTGATTATCATAGAGTTGGGCTACCCTAAAATTCATCCTACCGCCTCATCAACTAACTATCCCGTAGTTCTTACAACTGTGCTACTGGATCACGGCCCCCAGCTACTTATACTCCCAGACGGAGATACGGTTATAAGTTACCGTCTGGCCAAGTATAACATCGAATCCGGGTTGCGAACACGTGAATATGAAGCTTCAGAGATTGATAAGCAGCTTTACAAAATTGCAACCGGTTTTCACAGAGATAACCGTTCAACCAGTTCAACATCAAACTCAAGTTATTCCAGTGATGATGTCGATGGGAGAAATGTATCAAGAGTGCATGAAGTAACGACTACCAACTCAATACAATTCACCGAAGAACAAGTTTACTTGCAAGACTTACAACTTATGTGCAGTGGTGCACTGATTGTGGGCAAGCAACATCAGCCGGAGCAACAAATATTCCTCGACTTTGAAGCATCGTCCTCGGACAGTGATGATGAAGATTATGGAGCATCACCGGCACGTTGTCTATTAGCTTATACAACCAGTGATTTGAGAAAAGTGGCCAGTTACAAGTTCGAAAACGAACCGTATATGGTTTGGGCCAACGACCAGACTAATACTATTATCACAGTTACTCCAAATGAATACATTCGTGGTTTTGAGCTGAGTTCCGAGAAACTGGACAGAAAACGTTTGGGGTTACTTGAGCGGATTGAAATACAACAGGACTCGGATGGTAAGCACCACATTTTTTATAAAATTATCTTGCATGTACTCGATGATTTGTGTCAAAGTTCACTTCTATCCGGTATCCTGTAACTGCGTAAGCGCATATAAGTACTTCACAAAGCACAACGTTTGAAGGAGTCAATAATGTACTATCTACTATCAAATGACCGATTGATTCTAAGTCCTGATCAGTCAACTTGACCGAATTGTATCTCGATCAGATGAGAGAAATGAGAACAAATCAGTTGTCATCAAGATCACAACCAGGTTGAGATGATACGAAGTGAATTAGCAGGCAACACTGAGTTCAACAAATAGCGAATTACTTACAAATGGTGTGGTAGATTTCATGAGATAGATGAGACACAACTGCGAAAATTTGGGCTTCGGTTAGATTTGAGCTAGCGACAGTGAACTACCTATCTTACGGACGGTTACGATACGTGAAAAACGGAATGAATTTCTATGCGTTCGCTGTTCGTAAAAAGTTCAAGGTAAACACAGGCAAAAATTCCCGACAAATCCCGAAGGAGATGTTCCATAAAACTAGACTTTTGCAATTGTTAATTCGGTCCTGCATTATCATGTTTACCAAAAGATCACAGGTTTGCATTCTATTACTTTTCCCATAGTGGTTTATCTCATGGGCATAAGCAAAAATGTCTTATATAAAAGCCTTTCGTTTCAGAGAAATGGCTTTTCGCCGCTGAATTTTAGGCTACAGAGGTGTTTTACGATTGGTCCAGGATAGTCGTCTTTCGCAACTTCTTTGATTTTTTCAATTTGAACATCACTCAAAATTGATCGCAGCTGTCGCATCCCCATAAACTTTCCAGTCGG
>JTDE01001328.1:89911-104967 GCA_014338405.1 Paragonimus skrjabini miyazakii | reverse complement strand
CTCTCATTAGAGCTCGTCAGTAGTGCATATCATCGCCACTGCCGGGACTTGAACCACAGACACGCTGTTCATGAGGCAACCGTGTTTACCACTGCGCTATTGACCTCACGTTAGGCACGACCGAATTATCATACGTGAATGCTCAACCACTTTCTCTTGTGAGTAATGATCAGGTTGCCCGATCGTCTCGAAATGGAGACACGGTTACTGTCTGTTAATTCCAATCGATAACCCCACGATTAGGACTTCCTAGACAGGTCGAGATCTCCGACCTCATTAATAAAATCAGGAAGTCATTTGCGGTGAATGGGAAAAGTTTCTGCCATGTTCAGTGTCTTATGACAGAGAAACATGTTGTGTGTGCAGTTCGCACTAAGGATAGCATTTCTACGGTTGTCAAAGTTTTTCCGACGCTCTCGTTGCTGGATATGGTGAAGACTGAATGAAGTTACTTCACTACCACTTCTGAATTGTGACTAAAATTACACACGTTTGGAGTGTTAAGTCCTCTCCAGTTCGGAATGTTTACCAATTTTAGGGAAAGGGCCAGGTACAACTTTCTTCATGGGCGTTTGCGGTGGTAAGGGAGCTTTCAGAAAACTTCCTTGGCATATTCTGCTATGATCGCCCATTTTGAGGCTAGCCTCATTATTCTATAAGGAATTCATTGCATGTTGGCCTTTACTCTTGGGTGAATAACGTTGAGCAGGTTATCATCGCTTTTTGAGTAGAGTTCTGTATTATGCTGTGAGCAGCTGAAGACTTGCATCCTAGACGATGGGAAGAGTATACCTGAGTCGAATGAGACAGTAAATGTGTGAATTTATCACAGTTTAGTTTTAATTGGAAGGTTGTCCAATCATGAGATGCTCTAATAACCCTTGTATCTTATTTGGTGGAGATGGTCATTTTGGGGATTGTAAAAGACTGTATGCTGTTTGACAGCAATAAAAAGGTTTGTCACCAACGTCATGGGAGTGTTTTGATGCGAACTAAATAAACATTCCTTTGACCTTTGGTTATTAAACATCATGTTTGTAAACCATCCTAAACGCTGATCAATTAACCAGTTGAAGACAACTACTTCATCCTGTGAAATCAACTCGTGATAGGCTAATATAAATCAATTGTGGGTGATGTTCAAATTGAAATAAACCCAATCCCCGACTACTCATCAGTAATTTAGATATAACTATCTATTTCATAACAGTAATTTGATCGTCATTTGGCTTATTTTCTATTTAGGTGATACTTTCGTTTCTCTAACATCCCTTCCCAACCTAGTGTGTACAAAACTGCACTTCACTGTGCCAGCCAATTTGTAAGCTGTATGCGTGTATTCGAAATTCGCCATAGAAGAGGATAGCCGAACTTACGTAAACTTAGTATTTTCAGGATGGTTCATTGACCTATTCAAGAAACATTCGGCTTCACAATTAGGAGCTATGAACATCGTTTTGTCACCGTGATTTCACGGCTTATCGCAGAATGCTAATTCACAATACCGGTTGATATGTGTTGAATCTAACAAATTTCCAAGTGAGCTACCGGTCGGGATGGACTAAATTGTAGTCCATTAGGTGCGTCGTAACATCTACCAAAGCGCTTACCTAACATGTTACGTGGGTTAAATGTTATTCTTATGGCTTTATTCCTAGCAACACGTGTTGTCATGACCGACTGTTAAGAACATAAAGTCAGGAAGAGTTAAGAACTTTCGAAGTTTAAAATTTAAAGAACAAATGCTGTCCTGATTTGAACGGGAAAAGTGACCAAAATGACCGTTTCGCAATTCTGATGTCAACGTCAGCGTGAGTGGGAAAAGGTTATCCTTCGATTTTTGTGTTGATCGCACGGAACATTTTCACCAACACCAAATAGGGACCTTCATAACATCATTGTTCAGTATAGTCTGTGATTAGCTATTGGCTTACCTTTTCAACGTTCGTTCTCTTTGGATTCTTTACATTGTCAGTATATATGAATTATAATTCCAGTGAAGATTTAAACGTAGTGTCCGCATTCGATTTGTTGGGACGCTTTCAACATAAACCAGGTTGAGGTTTGTGCCAAACAGATGTTTATATATTAGCCTCGATGATGAAATAATCGATGGAACGAACGTGATGTTGTGTTGTTCTCAGCGCTGTAGATTCTTGGTTTACTTTTCTCTATTCAGAATAGGCTTTTCGTGACTTTGGTTTAGTAAATAAAACCTAGCTTTGCTCAACGTTAGAGCTTAAGACTTGAATCCTGGTGGCCAGTGTGACGGTTCTTGAAGTACAAGTTTCAAGGCATATTAACTTTCAACTTATGATTCACAGCACAATTACAAGTGGAAGAGTGAAAAAAGAATATTTCAATGAAAAATGCATTCAAAATATTAAATGATCCAAAGAAGCTACTGATCTACTAATAAGTGCATCACGAAGGAGGTCTGGTCGAAATGCAAATTTAGCCTCTTCATTGTCATAACCAAGAAAAACGACCATAGTAAATCGTTGATACAAACGGACAAAAAAATCGGGAATCGCTTGAATGGTAAATTCCATCGTTATGGATGGTTGTTTGATGTTGCTATATGTACACTGATATTATTACTACTGACCGTGTCAGGAACAAAATTATTACGCACTGTATTGGAAAGCTGTATCGTGAAACGTTGATAAAATACTGGAGTATTCGCAAACACATTATAGTGGTTTAAAGAGTAAAGTTGTTACTTGAGTTGAAATTTTTCTCATCTTGTTTAGACACAAACGAAGCGACTGACAATGAGAAAAGCCCATTGGCGAGAAATCATGAACCGACCGAGGCGGAAGAAATGCTAGAATTGCTTGGGTATTTGGAAGCCACAGGCCTGTGTGAGTTTTCCGGTTTGTTGTTAACATAATTTGACGCTTGGGCCAGGTTCCGCAATCATACAGTAAACCTTTCCTATGGTGCATCCTTCGTGGTGAACACTCCGTTGCGGGGACAACTTTAATGGAGAGCTGCATCAATTGTTTTCAGAAGTGTTAGCCAAAGATCACCTCGATTTTTCAGCGCGCAGCCTTTTTACATCGACCCCTACAATGACAGTTGACTGGCCTACTGTGGTTCACCTGTGTACACAACCAGGTGTAATTTGTGAGATCTAAAGACAACAGTCCAACTTGATTCATTGCATTGCTTACAAACGGTCTGAACACACTGGCCATTGCAGTTAGTTAAGCCTTAACTCATATTTTCTCCTGCCTAATCTTGGTTTGGGTCCAGCCTGTTCAGTAATCGCAGACCGTGGCAATCGTACAGCAAGTCACGAGGTGTCATCAAGACTACGAATAAACTTAACGTGACTGTTACCTGATGTACAATTGAGTTATGTTTCATTCACCCAAAGTTATTGTTGCATCAATATCACACATAGGTATGTATGGCGTATTACATAACTGTTTCCCAGGCCGGGTTCGATTGAACAACAAACTTTTCTTAAACTATTTTAGAAAAATCAATGTCACTCCAAAAGACGAAGTGACTTTTATACGTCTCGGTAGAAACGAAGACAAAACAAGACTGATAGATGTTTCATGACTAACAAAACACAAATAATGAATAAACGGAAGTTTAGAGAAAATGAAACGTTAATATAACTTAGCGTCTAGGAAGAAAGGAAAATTTCACATATACTCTGAGTATCAGATATATCGCAAAACCGGTGAATCCTTTAGTTGTTCTCAGGGCAAGTAGCGTAAACCTGTCGGTATCCAAAACATCCATGTGGATTAGTAAGCATAACATGCTTACTGGTATTGGATAAATAACCTGACATGCTCTTGTCTGGTAGCTTATCCGATGAAGGTGACTGGTAAGTACCAAGTAATTGACGACTAAGATAATAAGATAGCTTACATGGATAATGTGACGCCGTTCAACAAATAAGTCACTTTTGTAAACAGATCACACTATAAATAATTCCGTTCACTTGGAACAATAGCAAAAGCGGTTGGTTTCATTCACAACATCCTCATCCTCATTGGTGCAACCCAGTTGAAAGATTTCTATGAGTTTTAATCATTAGAGGGATCATTGTGCATTGAGTAAAATCAGTTTTTTTTTCACAGACCATCATTGTTGGCAACCTAATTTTAGGGCACTTTTACCAAATAGCCCTTCAGGATGTAAAATATGCCAATTATGTTTATGACTAGTAGACTACCACGATGCTATAGTTAACTGTGCTGCAAGATGTTTCCTAGATATATGACTCATTTGTGTATTTTTGAAAGAATTCACCAGTGCATGTAAATTCTACAGGAATATCTGTTACTTTGTAAACAGAAATTCAAACATCAGTGCATTAAATTCACACACAACATAAGATGGTCAATTACATAATTCTTGAGATCACTTACATTGTGCATGCACCTGAATGCAGCCGTTCTGTTTCAAGGTAATATACTATCGGCGTTTTATTCTCATACTTCAACTCAGGTAATGGTTTACGGTGAACTACCTAAAAATTTCAGCACCAAGAGCGTCGTGAATCAACGCTGTTTACCGTCAGCATTTTTGTTCAATATTGTCATAGAAGGAATAATGGAGGATTGTCTCCGGCACTCACAAGATGCCGGTATGGACCTCCTACCTGGTGGAAGGCTGACTGATCTTGACTATGCTGACAACAACGCGTTGTTACTTGTCACTTTTCAAGCAGCACGAACAACATTAGAGGCTATTTGACGTTCTGCTAAGTATTTCAGGATGCGCCTTGCAGTGTAAAAGTGCAAAGTGATCCTCCAGGATTGTTGTGAGTACGAGGATTTATTATTAGCCAATGAAATCTTGGATATTGTTGACCGATTTGTGCAATTGGGAAGCTGCATAAAAAAGCGACGGAGATGTAGGAAATAAAGTAGAAGTGCGTATATCTACGGCGGTACTGAGGTATTACCCTTTATGATGGTGATGATGATGTTCCAGGGTGAACCGCGATAGTATCTTTACAAACCTTTTAACAGTATTATACGCAAAGAAATACTGTCCTCCTCTGCACATGTGATCTTTAGCAAGTCGCCCTTTAATCCAAAAGTTAACGTTTTCTGACCACCAACAAGTTGTTCTTCAGTATTCTACGAGGTTTCGGCTTTGAAAATTTTATAGCCAACGCTATTTTGATTTGGTCGAGTGTGTGTCTTAGAAAATTCCAGTAACGTTATGCTATGGGTAAACTGTACTTATTTTTTGAAAAATCTTGATGAGGCACAATATGAGCAGGCAAACTATAACACTGTCGTACGAACACAAATGACCTTGAGCGACTGGTTTCATTTGATAAAGAAAAACAAATATCTGTAAAATGTTGTGACCCATTAGACCTTATACGGGTATTGTGTGATTATTTCTTAAAGTTCGTTAAATTAACTCGTCTTACAGTATATAGAGACTTTAACCGCAAACGTTAAGAAGTAAAACCTTGTGAATTAAAGCGGTCACTGCAAACATAACTCCAACTGAAACTCTGTTGCTTACTTTCTAAATTGTTAATGCGAATAAAACTTGAAGGCCATCAACTATATAACTCTAGGATTCTTGGTAAGTGCATATTGTATTACTGATAAGTAGTGTGACGGGCTTTTTAATTTAGAACAGACCCATTTGTGGAAAGGCTTGATTTCAGTTGGACACCACTAAAACGACAAACGTGCCCTGTCATTTATTGATGGGACACTTTGAATATTAAGCTGCGGTTTTTAAGTTTCATATGTTAACTACGTGAGAAGCTATGTCGGGACATGCTGTCCCTTGGATTAGTAAACGAATTTCTTGTGAAATAATGGGACGTGCGGATTACTGAGATTAAATGCAACTTTTCTGTGTTCGTAGCACAGACATCTAGCTCGGGTGGTAAAATACTACTGCATGAGATTAGCCCGTTCTTACAGTTGGTTCCAACAGAGGTGGGGCTCAGAATATTCCCAAGTTATGCGTACTTGAAACGGAAATTTTTTAAAGAGCACTTCTGGGGGAATTACTTTCTCTGAAATCATCTTGTAATTAACGCGAAGTCATAACATAGCTTCATTTACCGAACAGGATCAAACAAATCACAACAATTCATTAGTTACAACCTGATCATTTCATGAGCATACGCACACTAATTTCGCTTACCTATTTCATTACTCACTGCTACAGATAGAATGTGATTATGTTTATTATTGTTCCGGTTATTGAAGAGTGAAAATTCTAACCTGAGCTTAGACCAATCACGGTTGACGATTGGCAGCCCAATTAGAATGAAGGATATAAAAAGACACAACAGATAACAAACTCAGGTTGGTTAAATGTGAACTCCGCAATCCGTTTTTTCTTATCAACTATTTATATGAGTGGAATTCCGGTGGAGTACCGATGAAACCAGAAACCTTTTCAGAAAAATCAATGGGAATGAAACAAATTATATAAAAATTTATATGGTTTGAGAGTTAATTTATATAGTTTGAGAGAAAGACAATCAGATAAACCCCGAAACATAGATTATTAACACAGAGTGTTAGTTGTTTGAAGTGAAACCATGCAGTTAGCTCAACAGAAAATGTCGAAAATGTTATGCAGAAATATTAAGAAAATGATCCGAAAAAGTTTTGAGACATTCTATGCAGCACACAACTTACTTAACGATAATGAAGAAAAGCACTCAGATCGGGGCAAATGAATAAAACTTGTCTATAGAATCTTTGTTGATTATCAGAGGTGAACATTACATTTTTTACTGGTTAGGTGATACTAGTATTCATCGATATTTTGAGATATTAATGGTGCGTATTTGCCCACTGCAGTTTATGTCCCGTTTGTTTTGAGTAAAGCGGGTGAGTAATGATTTCCATTCAATTTCTTTGAAGAAATTCTTCGTCGGGATGTATATGGTCAGTGGTTATATCTAAGCAAGCTTCTATTAAGCGATTCCACCCAGATACACCAGTGAACCTCGTTTGCTACGCAGTGCTGTAGAAGGAACACTGAATCTTGTGTCCATCTCTATGCGGTCCGAAAGGCTTGTTTGGTCATCCACTCTCATTATAGTATCAGCGAAATTAACCGATTAGTGAATGATACAGTGATGGGTGTGGTAGTGCTAATCAATTTTCACCTCTGTTCTTTGTTTTTGTCCTATAATATCTCGTTCCATAGTACGCATCTGATAAAGTACATTAATCTCACTCAAATACCCTTCTGACCTTTCTACTTAAATATCCGGTTAAGCGGTGTCAAAGTTCATTTTTGTCGGTCACTTGAAACGAACACATGCTACATACATACATGCCAGAGGACACAGTTGAATTCCGCAGTAAACTTGCACTGAGGTACAGGTTTGGCGACGTATGTTGCATGACTTGCCATTACTTGTTTACCATTCCATCGGCGGCTTACAAAATTTGATCACCCAGCGGTTGCAATTGTTTGGAGTTTAGTTGAGGTGAACGTATTTGGTTTGTTGACTACTAGCCTTCATCCCTAGCACTTTTTTCAATAATTATCAACCACAGTATGCCAAGTTTTTACACGTTTGATTACTCAACGGCCTGTTTGATTTACTTATGTAACTCTTCCCGGGAACATACAAAATCACAATATGTTAACTGTGGCACAGTAAGACATATATTTGTGGCGTTAATTTGGAAGAAACATTGTTCGGCGCCACCAAATCCGCCATTTCAAGTCGTTTTCTACCCATGTTTTGCTAATATATGCCCATCGCAGGTATATGAGAAACTATTAGAAACTGTTGCTTTTTGAACGGTTGCGGGTGTGAATGGAGTAAGTTGTAGGAAACTGAACCATTCGATGTGTTACGTTGTTAGCTGTTCCTTTTTGGCAGCCACTTGTAATTTACTAGTCCACTTAACCAACTTCTTTGCGATGATATTCATATCACACTGTAAAGTAATACTTCCGTCCAAACCTTCCGATGTGTTCTATGTGTGATGACTAGGAAGTTGAGATGCCAGTATGCGTATATTTTTTGTACGAGTGAAGCAATCCACTACATTATTCAGTATCACCTGATTAGAATGGAACCAAATATATAAGAACGTAAAAAATTAATGACCAAATTAGTCGATTTAAATAAGCGCTGACTATGGTTTGCGATGCCACTAAATATCGGCCGGCAGAAAAAGCAACAAGTTTACTGCTTCATGGCTTGTGACTTGTCATCAGATGAGCATTATCCAAACAAGCAGGCTTTAGTAAAGAGGAATATGGATTCACAGCAGAATGGATGACCGTGAAGTTTGACGAAGCTCGATCTCATAACTTAACAACAAACAAAATTATCAGTCAAACGCAAACCCCAAAAGCAAGCAATAGATACCTGCCTTCCTGATGACTGACAATGATACCCAGTGAGATCTCGAGAACGTGATCATTGGTTTGTCTTTTTGAACATGATGGCTAAATGAGTAAGCTAAATAGCCGGACATCTTATGCAGTAAGTGCGATCAATTTTATTTTACCCGTAAAAATATATATACTAACGTAGAAGTGAAAAGATATGCACAATGACTGGTAGTAGATTTAATGAATCGTTAGAAATTCGTATACAAATCTTTCATTACACTAATGTAATATATTGATATACAATTGTATCAGTGTCGTTAAATGTGCTACCAAGAATATCGTCAAGCTTGAAGGGATCAACCTCATCCATTTCATGCTGTTTGACAAATCGTTAAAACTCGGTGGGTAGGATTATAAAGGCAGAAAATTCAGCCAAGAGATATTTACAAAAAACACATGCTGTAATCAGCTGGATGGTTCAAAAACCTCTCCTCATTTTTACGGTTTAGTCACTATGCTGCTCCGATGCCACTGTCCCATTTACTGTTGTCTGATGGCGAGCACCATGAGGTGACACAGTTTCTGATGATCGATTCTGTATATATAATGTAATGATCCGGTCAGTATAGTAGTAACCGCCGAAATGTTGTTCTACTGGTGGCATCGTATTCTTGCAACCAGGTATTTTTATCTGAAAGACTTGAGCACTTTATTGATAAATGCTCAGAGTCAGTTACATAAAATTTCATTTCATTAATTAGATTCACCTGGCTACTTCCTTTTATTCGTACATCACAATTGCTTTTTATTTTCTATGATTACCTGAGAGTTGAACACCAATATCGGCAACTGATGTCGCCATATCAAATGCTCACGGTTTTATTCATATGATAACCAAAATGGTAACCTTTTTTGTCGCTTTCAAAACACGTAGTCTCCTGCGCTAACACTGATTAGGAAATGTTTCAAAAGTTGCGGTATTTATGGAAAACAACTTGCTTATCAGTGACTTATTGACTTGATTTTGAGAACACCGTGAAGGTAGGCCTGGCATGTGCAATATAAACTTGTCCAACCTGCCGTTACAATGAGCTTTGCAATACTTTTGAGAATAAAGTCTTGTTCAAAAGTGTGACCTTTTGGTCATTATTTGGTTTTCGAATTCACTGTGATATTTTAGCCGAACTTTTTAAACATTTTTCATAACTGTCAGATATTTTACAATTCACCCATCTCTCTTTACTGAAACGAGGTTTGACCAAATGTTAGCACAAAGAATATTGAACTGTTTTGTGTTAGTTCCAATATTAACCACGAAACAATTTATACGTTGATGATAATTCTTTACTTGGAAAATATGGTGGGATGTATAATGAACGGACGACGTAAGCGTCTTCCCATGATTGGTTACACAGTTCAAACGAAGATGGTTTTTCCTTTTCGGAAGCATTTTGTCTAAATTCTCATAGTCCGCAGAAAATATGATGTCACTTCACATTTCGGTATACTAACATAAATGATTAAACGTTCGGACAGCTCACAATGATTCAACTTATTTTTACCACCTCTTTTGCGATGATAACCGATAGCCCATACATGTATGCGACTAACATCAACCTGCGCTAAACCGTTCATCAAGTTAAGATCATTAGTGGTAGTTTCTCTCTGATAACATATGCTTTGCTCTGGTTGTCAGCTGTTAAACAAACTGCTAGTTACAAATATAAACCAGCAAATAACCAGTGAAATATATTGATTATTACTACAATATTTCTCGTAATTACAGTATATCCAATGTAAATCTTCGGTGTAACCATTTTAGACTGTATGCATTCAGTGTGAATAAGTAGGTTTTTGTTTAGCAGAACGGCATTGCTGACAAGTGATCACAGTTCCACTGTTCGCAAACAGATTTTTGGCAGATATTAAAAGCGCTCTTGTTAAGACAGTAGTACGCAGGTTAATCTCTAGCTAGGTTGGCCTTTAGTTGAGGTTATGGATTGGACTGCACATCCATATAAGTAACGACAGACGTCTTTACTTGTTCTCTAGACTGACCACCGCGAGATGTACTCAATTGTCCTATCAAATTTAAAACCAACATAATTTTAATTGAGTCTTGATGGCAAACGCAGTCACTAATGTGTTACATTCAACCTTTAATGTTTGCTGACAGCTGAGATATTGCAGCGCGCTCTGCTTGAAGTTGCAGACCGAAGATCACTGGATCCGATCCAGATGTTGGCGGAAAGCATTCGAAGACAGTGGGAACAACAACCATGATGTACATCGGAATTTTCGACCTATGTAATGCGTATTATGCTAGAACTTTCATATAAACTCCAGAAGATTTTTAAAACCAATTATGTTGCATGTGTTTATTGTGCGTAGGATAACCACGACTTCATAAATGTGTTCCTCTGTAAATAATTTTCATTTTGAACACAGCAGGTATAAATGATCTTATTCAGGATGTACATGCTCCAACGATGTACCCACGCAAGTTAGACCGGTCAAGGATGTATTTTACTGATAGATAAAAATTACGAGGCAAGTAACAATATACCACTATACATATAGTTTTTCGCAAGCCAGAACTTTACATTGACTGCTAACTGCACGGCATTAGTTGTCTTCTATACTCTGGGTGGTTCTTAACAGTCTTCGTGCACGTCTCCTATGCATGTATCGTCATCTTTGACTCATGATATATTACTCACCCATCGTTTTCAGTAGCATACAGTAACAGTTATTATTTTGCTGTGAGTTACAAGCTGTTCTGTGAACAGCTGGTAAGGTAAAGGCAGCCAAAATGACTGTCAGCTATCCCAGATGATTACAGTGTTATTCAACTTATCAACCATGAACGCAACACTTCCCGAACTATTCACATTGAGCAGACGGTTATTCTTGACATACACGTACGTATTAACTCTTTCATTCTCGATAGGGGTGTGAATGTAGTAACCCATCATCATATGCTGCCAGTACTATGGAAACTGTGCATCATTTGAGAACTTCGTAAGTTCCTACAAATGTCAAGAATACTCACTAAACACTGTCACGGTCTATACCCAGACGGGACCGAGGTCCGATATTGTAGGCAATAGACTGGTTTGAACCCAGTACAGCTGAACATTTCAATGTTGACAGTGCAGAACGACATCATCAACGTCTATACTAATGGTCTCACTGATGACAATACAGGTAAAAACAATATTACATAGTAGTACCATAAGAAAGTTTGAAATTCTTCTAGTGCATTAATCATTGGATTCTGATTAGCACAACGGAATGGTAGATCGACGGCATAGTAGTCCGTGCGTTTACCTGTTAGACAAGTAGTATTAGACATATATGTCGATGAATTTGTACATAAAAACTCCTCATTCTACCGTAACGACGAAATCGGGCAGCATTTTCCAACATAGACATGTTTCAACCGCAAATTAGTGTTGTTTTCGTGGTATCTTGCCCACTGCATACATCACTGTCGAAGATTGATTATTTAAATCTTCGAGATATTACAGAAATTCTATCAACGGATGGCTTAGTATGGAAGAACTTTGTGAGAAGTGTGATGAGATTGAATGAAGAAAGACTTGAGTAAAGAATGTTCAATTAATCAGAACTCGCGCACATGCTGCTATGAACGGAATTGCGATTGATCGGCGCCAACCAAACAAGAACACCGATAAGCTTCCGTACCGGGTTTGTTTATAGTAAGTGAGGATTAAAACGAATTGTATGAATACGCTTCAGACATAAACAATCGAGTTGTGCGAGGCAGGGTCACGGAACTTAGCAAGGAACGGCCCAGTGAGAGCGCAAGAAAGTTAGTAACCAAATAATAATCGTGAAAATTATTGTTCCCCTTTAAAAACAGTGTTGCTTTTTCCAGTAAATTGCGATTACTTTGTGTCACTCAGACCTTTGATCTGATATCTTTCTCAATTTGACAATCAACTACTTGACAGTGAGAACTATGTCACTTTCAAGATGTATGTAATTTTTGAGAGTTGGTCTTAGTTTGCTGGCCGCTCTGGATAGGTGGCGTTCTAACAACTCACAACGCTTCTGGTGGTCTGTCTGCAAAACATTGCCTACACATTCCCAGATGTCGGCAGATTGTAGAGGTAAACAGTAGGGAAAGTTTCACAAATTTTCCCAAATAAGAACGCCGTTACAGTTATACATTTTCAGAAAAAATTGATTAATTTGCGGGATTATGGAGAGTTAATTTGATAACACCGAGGTAGCAATGAGCATAAACTTATTAAGTGTACACGATTTCAAACTCATTCACGTTGCACTACAAGTTAGTACTCGTTAACTATTAGTTAAAAGAACTCAATTGTCCTGTGGAGTTTGTACATATTACGGACACTATACAACACGCCAGTTTTTACGAATCAGAGCAAATATGGTGATATGACTGTAGTTGGTAATTTAGAAGTCAACAAGCCAACACTGACTCTTGTGAAACAGCACTGTTGTTAGAGGGGCGGTCTCACATCTGTCTAGTCACCTCGATTGTAAACCTGTAGTTGATCGAGCAATCATCCTACCAACTTCATAAGAGTTCTTGGAGACCGTTCGCGACGAGTGAATATGCTTAAAGAAACCACGATGATGAACTTGTAATTTGTCACCCATTCATCTTTTAAACCTTCCAATAGGTGCTAAGTGAACTACCACTTTATCAAGTCGTATTATCGCTGTGTAATACGAACCCTTATGTTGGGTGAACTGAAGACCCGCACGTTTATTCTAACAACCAAGTTTTGTGACGCATGAAATGCAACGTTTTTTGTAGTCAGGCTTATTGCTGCTATAGAGATCAACACTATTCAAAGAAAATTCCACAAAAATGCTGCGCATTGTTTTCCTTGACACAGTATTTCCTAAAAGTCAAACCTGCGGTCCTGTGACGAGGTCATCCCGAACGATCTCAGTAATCTAATCTTCTCAGAAAACAAGAATTGCGTTATTGATTCACTTGGTCAACTCACCCCATATTTTAGATTGAAACGTACGGTTCCTGGCGTGCCAGTGTTTGTGTAAATTTGCCAGTGTCTATGTCTGATTGAACCGGGACACGTGACCAATTCTGATTGGACAACCGAACACTTGAATGTTGTCGTACACCTAGATCAGTCTCGCGTCATTATCTTCAGTAATCTAGGCAGCGTCTCCTGAGTATAGTTAGCCGTAAGATAAGGAAGACATGTAGTAATGCTTCCAGAACTTTATAAATCCTTAATTTCGATTTAAAGATGCCGTTGCAGTTAGTTTAGGAGGTTCGGAGGTCGAGAACTGCAGATTAGGAGAGTCATGACTTTGAAAATGTGCGTTTTTATCGTTGGATATCTGAATCGTTCCTTATTTCCTGAATAATTTTGGAAGCTAAAATCACTGGCATTATTGCTTAATGTTTTCAAGACCTCGTCAGCGAATATGTCTAGTCATTCTCGCAACTTCCACGTGTGATGACTGTCCAAACATATACTCTGCTCCCGCGAGAGCTGTTAATCCTGGATGGCCGTTTACGCTACAGTTGACCTGTAGTTTATCATTCCGTGGGGAAAATTAGATGGACGAACAGGTTTGGAGAACAAATTATTTGACCAACGCCTGACACATAACAAAACAGTGTGGTTATCACATATTATTGATGTAACTCCGCCTGTGCTTAACTACTTTAGATCTCTTCCTATTTACGTACGAATTTTGTTTGTAATCATCAGTTTTTAACCATCCCGTTTCATTAGGTAAGTGTGCAACTTTATTTAGTGGCATGCTTTATGTATACAATAATGAGTTTGTGCCCTAAAAGTAACCGATAGATCACACGATCAGTGGGATGAATTTCCAAGTTCCTTTTGGTAATAGAAAGGAAACAGTACATGATTAGTGTCAGTTGTTTGTTGGAACCTCGCGGATTTGTGAAGTTTAGTCCATAAGTTCTCATCGATATACCTGTTACTTTTGGTGTTAGAGTTTTAATTTTGAACGAGGGAAGGCACCTTGATTAATCTGGTAACATTACCTCCAAAACTACCTTAATGATACCGGCCTCGAGCGTCGACATAAATGGCCACCCAATTTTGAAAAATCAGGGATGTACTTAAACTAGCAACAGAAACATTATGCCATAACGCGGCAGATGCTCCACCACCTGAACAACGAAGCCACACCAGAAGCTCGGGATTTTCATGCTTGGACTCTGAAATGGTGTTCAAAAAGTCATGCAGAGACAGTCGACTCCCTTGGTCATCTGATGGATTCCATAAACATAAGGCATTCCCCCCTACTCAATCCACTCGTTCAGGACATCATCCTGCAGTGTCAGGTCACTGATGTTTGTGACGGTTGAACATGTTTCATAACAAACCAAATATCTACAAACGGAGGTATAAACGAAATCTTCCGAATGATCGCGTGGTCGACGAATGGATCTTCAAGTGTTGTACCTCGGTTGCGCGCCTGAGACAAGTTTTACAGGTGAAATCGAGAGCTTGGAACGTGCGTGAACAGTAAGGTGACAGAAACATGCCAGCAAACCTAATTAATGATGTTTCTCCATGGCCACACATGCCACGTGTCTCATACCATCCGGGGAACAGTTTTTGATGACTAGTCGCAACCTATAGATTCAGTAAGCTACCCACGCATTTCACAACAGGCTGACGTGTGTCCACACGTTTTAGCGTGCACGTGATCAACAAGCATAAAAG